>JAKUCV010005882.1:64989-102957 GCA_028386065.3 Turnera subulata | reverse complement strand
GGGATGATTTGAAGAGAAGAATTGGTGCCTATTTATAGGCATGTTGGCAGGGACTAATCTGCAACAAAACTAGCTTGCAGGGACTAAACTGAAAAACTTCCAACTCCACTAGCTTAGTGCTCCATTAGCTTAGTGGGGTTGGTTTTCATTAATGTAAGTGGTGATCCCCCACAATTAGTGGAGGAACCACACACTAACAGTTGCGTGCTGGAGGCTGGGCATCAACCTCAAATTATCATAACTCTGTATATATATCTCTTTGATGGGTGTCCGCACACGAAATTCACCGGATAAGTCACTCAATTCAGGACACCCAATAATGGTCAACCGGACAAGTGATGGCATGTGACAGATCCCGGGGATACTCCTTAATTTCCTACAGTCATATATGCAGAAAACTTGTAAGCTAGGGAAAAGTATCAACTCACCATTTCTGACCATATCTCCTCCAGGCAACATCCACTCAACTAAACTGAGCATAGCTTCCAATCGAAATTCCTTTAATGATGGGAACGAAATCACACCATTATTTTTTTTTGCTTTCCAGATCTACCACCCCACTGTAGAATTCACGGCCAATGCACCTTACCTTTGACATCCCTTCAATATGGAGAGTTTGAAGGTTAGGAAAATGTCCAAGACTTGGAATTTGATCCACATTGTCGCAGCCTACCAATCTCACATCCACCAAATTGTTTGGCAGAGTAAAATTCTTCCCATGATACCGAGTAAGATAGAAATGCCTTAGGCTTATCAAATTCTTCATCTTGCTCGGGATCCTTTCAAGCTGCCAGCACGCTTCAAGTCTTAAAGTTTGCAAATTGTAGAGCTTGCAGGTGGACTCCGGCAATCCTTTGATCTTTGTCCTTGAAACATCAATAAATCTCAAATGTTTTAGCTTTCCAATCCAATCTGGCAGCTCATTTATATCAGCAGCTTCCAAGTTGAGAGTTCTCAAACCTCCAAATTTCTTCAACTTTACAATAACTTCATTGCCTCTTCTTGTAAATACTGAATGCAATCTTTCCGCACAGATCATAATAGGAAAAGCTTTTGCTATGTTCTCATCACATACCAAATTCAAATGGCGAACATTGGAAGATGTATCCTCTCCAAAATTAGGACGTGCATTCAAATTCAGCACCTCCGGTTTTGAAATAGACAACGAGAGGTCATGCACCAAGTCGTGCATCTTACAGCCTCTGATATCAAAATGCACCCAATCCTTCTCAACATTTTGGAAGAATGAATTTGCTAGCAATTCAACAAAATGCCTATTGCCTATATCTTCCATACTTTGTTCATTAGTTGTTCTAAGAAGTCCCTCAGCCATCCACAATTGGATTAACTGCTCTTTATCAATGCGATGATCTTCAGGAAACATAGCACAATATGCAAAACATGGGTTCAAGTAAGAAGGCAAATGATCATAACTCAGCTTGAGTATAGGCAAAATTCCAACATCATCCCCATCATCCCCTCTTGAATCCAAGACTGGGTTGTTTTTAATTGACGACCAATCACTTTCCTCTTTGGAGTTCCTCATCAACCCTCCCAACATCCGTGCAGCCAATGGTACACCTCCGCATTTCCTTGCAATATCCTTTCCGATTACCTCCAAGTTTCCGGATATGGATGCCTTATCATTCCCAGTCTCCACCATTTTTCGAATAATAGACCAACACTCTTCATCCTGTAGTCTTTTCAACTCATGCCTACGCCCAGGTGAAGTCTCCATTATTGATGCTGTTTGTTGTTTCCGTGTGGTAACTATTATGACATTCCCATTGCTTCCCCTAACAATTGACAAATCGTTCTTTAAGCTCTCCCAGTCCTGAAGTTTCTCATTCCAAACATCGTCAAGTACGAGCAGAAATTTCTTGCCTTCTAGCTTTTCTTTAAGTTGGCTTACTATTGTATTCAAGTTGCTCAGGGCCCCATTGTTTGTCCCCAACAAATCCTGTAACATTTCTCCCAGAATCCTTTGCTTATCAAATTTCTGGGAAACGCAAACCCAAATTGTTTCATCGAAAAGCTTTCTATCTTTAATTTCTTTCACCACCAGTTTGGCTAAAATCGTCTTGCCAAGACCAGCCATCCCCACAATAGGGACAACGGAGAGCACTTGATCATCACATGAAATATTCAACAAGTTAATCACTTCAGACACATCACCATCCCTTCCAATAACTTGTTCTGATTTCTCTAGGAAGGAGTGCGTTATTGGGCTTACACTAGTTTGTGGAGCTCTCTCCCTTCCTATAATCAGACCGAGGCCAACAACCTCATTTTTAATCTCGACCAGCTCATCATTGATCTTCTTAATTTTCTTGCCCATATGAAGTCCAAATGCAATGGGGTTGGAGGAGGCAGAAAAGAACTTGCTCACCTTCCTACTTGGAGTACTACCCTCCACGCTTTGCCTGAGAACTTCGTAGCCGAACTCATCAAGAACATCTTCAGCTTCGTATGCTACATCTCGAAGCTTTTGCAGCCAAATCTTCACAGACTCCTCTCTACCTTGTTTCTCTTCAGCGTCATGTAACACTGCTAGAATGGAGGTCAACGACTTGTTGAGTTTCTGCAGCTTCCCCTTCAGTCCCCAAGCAAGATCGATCCCTTCTAAGGCAAGTGAAGCCAACTTCTTCAACATCCCCTCCACAACAATTGTAAGAAGGAATTCACCCATCTTTGGCTAGCTTTGACTAAACAATTAAGCAAGCGGACAACAAAGTAAGTATGTACTGGTTGGTGTTTTTTCCTCAGCGCAAGCACAATCTGGTGTGGCTCCTAATTAGGTTCTTATTATTGGTTGGATTAATGCTTTCTTTTATGTTGGGAAAGTAGTTGGATTAATTAATCGTTTAATTCTTTTCTTTTCCGAACGGATTAATTGTTTGATTCTTTCATTTATGCTGGGAGTAGTGACATGCATGCGAAAGGGTAGAAATTATATTCCAACTTCCATATTGTTTATGTATATAATGCCGACCATGCTGTCCACAAAGTCTTCAAAAAGCAATTTGCATTAACATAAAGTGTATAATGCACAAACATCTACAAATTTTTTTTATTAAAGTTTCAAACATTATGTTTGGCATTATCGTCCCGTCATATTGCCCGAGGAGGCATCAATTCCTTCTCCCTTCAAAGCTCTTCAATTTTGGAAGGATGTGTACATGTGCATTTGGTCTTTACATTGACAAAAGATTCGCAGTATACACAGGTTTAATAAAATCTAAAACTAATACCCATCCTCGAACCCCAAATTAGTCGTCCAAATCCAAAATGACACCTACGCAGGCAATTAGGGAGCCATATTTGCATTCCCTCAATTAACATTTACACTCCCATTAATCCATATTGTTTGTCATTATTTTTTGGTGTCTTATCCGGTATCCAGAGCTTTACTCCGACTAATCCGGATTCGATCCTGGTCGCACATTTGGTTATGGTTGGAGAGTTCGCCATTGAAAATTTTTTGCATATACGAATGCTCGAATCTTAGACCTCGCAAAGCCAAATTGCTTCCCACTTAGACCAACCAAACATTGATTGTTTGTCAAATTATTTAACTGTCCTCCTTCGTATTTGCAAAAAAGTTGCTTCTCCGGAATAGCGTTCTGTGTTGGTTTCACACTTAAACTAGGGAAGGTCAGTTAGTTTGGCCATCGCTAGAGGCCTCACAAAGGCCATTATAGAGACGGATTCAAAAGATGTTTATGATATATCAATTGGGAAGTGTCAAATCGTACAATCAAATGAAAGCAAAAAACTTTAGCTTTGTACATATACCTGAAGGTAAAAATTGGGTAGAAATAAAATCAAATCTGTCTTTCTAGAGTTCCAAAACTTTGAGTAACACCAGAAATTCTGTTGTTGCCACATTCGCCACAAGGATGAACAGGACAGGAGAAGATGCAGATGAACGTGACATTAGAATCTTTCTGGACTCTCCAATGCCAGCAGGTCCTGGAGCAACCTTTGATGAAACCCTGAAAAAACTGTTGGGGAAAACTGCAAAAGATTTGCGGAAAAATAAAACTGGACACAAAGATTTAACGTGGTTCGGCCTTAAACTTAAACTTGCTTACATCTACGAACTTCAAATCTGCACTAATATAGAAATATTAGTACATAAAACCTTCCAAGAAAATACTCCATTCAAGTCATAAGATTTTTTTTATTCTTTTTCTACTCTAGCTGCGGACACACAACTACTTTGTAGCTCTGCAGAAAGTTAAACACAAAGCCTCCTATCTATAAAAGCTAAAAAGCTACTACTTGGAGGACACTTCAAGCAAAATTAATTGTCCTACTTTTTCTTCAAGCCAAAGTATAATTTGGGCCAAGTCCAATTGTAGCCCAAATCCCAACAATCTCCACATTGGGCTGAATTGGGCTTGTGATCTTCACAACTTCATCCGTCTTCATCCAAATTTGCTTCGGTGTTCTACATGCTAGTGTGCGGCTATCTTCACTGCTACTTGTTATATTGTGGTGTTTATTTGCAATTCCACATATGTTGGAAGTTGCTTTGGAGGAGGTGTGAAGCTCTATATAAGTAACACCCCCCTCTCCTTTACGTATCCCAAAATTTGTATTACATTCTCTTCTCTAAATATAAAGAGCAGGCCGCTATAGTGGAGCTCCGGAGACGTAGGCAATTATTGGCTGAACTCAATTATCAATGTTCAGGTGTGTTTGTTCCTTGTCTCTTTTATTACTACGCCTATTATTTTTTCGTTGTGCATTGGTGATATAATATTCAATATTCAATATTTATTTGTCGGGTATAGTTTGTGAATTATCTATTTAATTCACCAGTTGTTCGTTGTAGTGGGAAAATTACCCGAGTTTTCCCCAACAAGTGGTAGCGGAGCCGAAGGTTCGCCCTTAAGGCTATTTGTTGAAATATTGAATATTCTTTGATTTTTCAATGGTAGAACGAGATAAGAAAAAGGCTGCTGGAGAGATGGCTTCCACGTCCAAATGGTCGAGGCTTCCAATGTCTAATTTGAAACTTGCTGTGGAGATATTCAATGGTACCGGTCATTTTGGTATGTGGCAGTGTGAGGTCCATGACTCACTGTTCCAACAAGGCCTTGATATTGCTATTGAAAAATAAGAAGCCTGATGATATCAGTGATAAGGATTAGGCTGACATTAACAAGTTGGCATGTGGAACAATTCGATCGTGCCTGTCTAGAGAGTAGAAGTATGCATTCAAAAATGAAGTTTCTGCGCACAAACTGTGGAAGGCATTGGAAGACACTTTCTTAACGAAGAGTGGTCAGAATAAGCTTCTAATGAAGAAGAGATTGTTCAGGTTTGAGTATCGACCAGGTACCACTATGAATGGACACATCACTTTGTTTAAAAAGTTAGTTGCAGATTTGTTCAATTTGGATGTTATCTTTGAAGACGAAGATTTGGCTTTGATGTTGTTATCATCTCCCCCGATGAATTTGAGCACTTGGAGACTACGCTACTTCATGGGAAGAAGAATGTTTCATTGGATGTTGTATGTTCGGCTTTGTACAGTCATGAGTAAAAACAACAAGATAAAGTGAGGAACAAAGCAACAGTGGCAGTGAAGCTTTAGTGGCAAGAGGTCGACAACAAAGCCTATCGAAGGGGAGAAGAGGAAGGTCCAAGTCAAGAAACAAAATTGCCAAAGATGAGTGCGGTTTCTGTCATGAGAAAGGGCATTGGAAGCAAGACTGTCCGAAGTTGAAGAAGAAAGGGACGACTCCACAAGATGCAAACATTGTTGAATGTAAAAATGAAGCGAAGTCAGACATCTCTTTGGTTATTTCACCTTCAGCATCATAAGTAGATGGGTAGATTCTGGATTCAGGTTGCACCTACCATATGTGTCCAATCCGGAGATGGTTCTTTGACTTCGAAGATCTCGATGAAGAGGTTGTTTATATGGGCAATGAAAACCCATGTAAAATAGCCGGGAAAGGTGCAATCAAGCTGCAGAATCATGATAGATCTACCAGAATTTTGAGAGAAGTTCACTATGTTTCGCAGTTGAAGAAGAATCTCATCTCTTTAGGGACTTTAGAATCAAAAGGCCTAGTTGTTACTATGCTAGATGGAATTCTTAAAGCAACATCAGGAATATTGGTGATGTTAAAAGGTGTGAGGAAGAATAATCTGTATTACTACCTAGGTAGTATAGTAGTTGGGACAGTAGCAATAGTAACTTCTGGAAGCAAGAAGGATGTAGAGGCAACAGCTATGGCATATGCATTTGGGACATGCTGGTGAAAAATCCTTGCAAATTCTTGCCAAGCAAAGATTGTTGAAAGGTACGAAGACTTGCAAATTAGAGTTTTGTGAGCATTGTGTTCTGGGAAAGCAATGAAGAGTAAAGTTTGGCACTGATATCCACAATACCAAGGGGATTCTGGACTATGTGCATTCAGTGTGTAGGGACTTGCCAAGACTCAGTCACTTGGAGGGAAAAACTATTTTGTCACTTTTATTGATGACTTTTCGAGAAGAGTATGGGTGTTTACTATGAAGAAGAAGGATGAAGTGCTTGGGATTTTTCTTAAGTGGAAAGCTCAGAATGAAAACCAAACAGGAAGGAAGATTAAAGTTCTGTGAACAAACAATGATGGAGAGTATAAGAGTGATCCTTTTCTGAAAATATGCCAAGAAAGTGGAATAATTCGGCACTTCACAGTTAGAAAAACACCACAACAGAATGGGGTGTCAGAGCGTATGAACAAAACATTAGTGGAGAAAGTTCGATGTATGTTGTCTAATGTTGGGTTAGGCAGAAATTTTTGGGCTTAGACTGTGACATATGCTCAACATCTTATTAACCGATTGTTATCATCTGCTTTAGATGGCAAGACCCCTTTGGAGGTATGGTCAGGTAAACTTGCTACTGATTATGATTCATTACGTGTGTTTGGTTCTACTGCATAATATCATGTGAATGAATCTAAATTGGATCCATGATCAAAGAAGGCATTATTTATGGGCCTCAATGCTGGAGTGAAGGGGTACCGTTTATGGTGTCTAGAGGCAAAGAAGACTATCATCAACAGAGATGTTACCTTTGATGAATCTGCCATGTTGACTAAGGTAAATCCAGAAGAAGCTGATAGTACTTTACAACAGGTGGAGTGTATTCCAAAGCAGGTGGAGTTTAAGCATACCAAGGTGATTCCAGCAATGAGCACCAGTAGTGTTTCTTCATTGATAGATGGAGAGTCAGATGAAGAGGAGGTTCCGACCCAAGAACCTTCACAGCAGATGGATTCAATTACCATTCGACGAGCAAGACGAGAAGTTCAAAAACCAGAACGTCTTATTGAAACAGTGGCTTATGCACTTCCAGTTGATGTTCTTTCTACTTTTTCAGAAGCTATTCGAAGTTCTGAAAGTAGCAGATGGAAAGATGCAATGGAGGAAGAGATGGAATCTCTTTAGAAGAACAAGACGTGAAAGTTGACACAACTACCAAAGGGAAAAAAGACAATTGGATGTAAATGGGTATTTGCTAAAAAGGAAGGATTTCCTGATAACATTTAAATGTTAGTGTTTTTATGATGGTTTTGAATGGCTTTTACTATGTTTTCTATGTCAATTATATGTATAATCTTTATATTATTGTGTTTTTTCATGCATTGTGTCAATCAGTACTTCAATTTTTCTGATTAAGTGTTTTTATCAGGAATTTATCATTATTATTGAAGAATGGAAGCTTTTTAGCCAAGTTTGGAAACCAGGCCCAATTTAGGAACCTTTTTGCAGTGAGCACAGCCGACTTTTTTGAAGATTCCGGGAGTTCTAGGCATTTAAATTAAGTGAGACCAATTGGAGACCAAACTAGACTTCCAGAGCTTTTTATGGATTAAATTTCATAATTTTTGGACTTGTATACAAGGAGCAGTAATTATTTTAATCCAGCCCAGGATGCAGATTTTTCTGTGCCGACCCAGACCGAGTTTTTTGGCAATATCTTGAGCTACAGAAGTCCAATTGAAGAGTTCTTTTTATGAAAAGAAAGCTGACAGAATTATTTAGACGATCCCAACACCCAGTTTGGACGTCTTTAGGAGTAAAGTGGCGTGCAAGTTTTGGGTAGAAAACAGGCAAAAGTCCAACTTGGAGTGCAAGTCAAGAATTCTATTTCCATTCAAAGTAGGAGTGCCCCACCGACTTCCAGCAGCTAAATACAGTGTAAAAGGACCCCCTAGGTCGACATATTCAGGAGGCAGAAGTCAGAGGGCAAAGCTCTGCCGAATTGGTTAGTTATTAGGTTACACACACTAGTAGGGTTAGGGTTTTCTACTCTTTTGGATCCTCTAGGTGGTACCGAATTTCTCATCCAATTTCAAAGGTTATTCCCCACAACAATTCAACGTTTTTACAGCAAAATTTGAAGGTTGAGAGTAACAGAATCACCAGTCCAGTTGCAGTAGAAATCGAGACAAGAGGAGCAAGAATTCGACGCCACACCTACCAACACCAATCGGCCAATCGATCCCTCTCTCTCTCTCTCTTTTATTCGTTTTTTTTTTTCTGTTAAATTGTTTACTTGATGAATTCTTATAAGATTTTGATTGATTGCTATTTTATTATGAAGAACTGATTCTCTAATCTAGGATTAGGGATGTAGCCAATTACTTCGAAGGTTTTACTATCTATGAATTGATTTTATTCAATTGATTGTGTTGATTATTGGGTTTTTTGTATAGTTGGTACCCGAACTTTGCACTTTGCGTCAATTGTATACCCAAACATTTTTTCGAGTCATTTATGTACCCCGACTTTTATCGGGCAAGTCAATCATGAGTCTAGGGCAAGACATGTATTGATGTGGAGGCTGCCCGAAATTAGGCTGCTGTCCTTTGCTCAAAACGACATCGTATTGACGTGATACAACGTCGTTTCAGGTCCACATGGCATATATAGGTCCCACTCATTTCCTAGCAGCTAATCCAATTTTTTGCCCTGGGTTTCCCGATTTAAAAGGTTCAACCCTACCTAAAAGATACAGTTTCACTTTAAATCCTAAAATTTCATTTTTTCCCTTTTGTTTTACTAATTCCTTTACTCTTTTAACTTTTGTAATCTTCTTCTAAAAATTAAATATAAATAGAGATGAGAAAATCCTCTTAAATCCTTTTTTGATGCTAAAATCCTCTTAAATCCTTGTTTTTTTTTGGGACCTCCTAAATCCTTGTTAAATTAGACATATAATCCTATATTTCCTCCTAATCCTCACCTTAATCTTCTCTTAATACGTTCTTATCAACAATTTTTGTTAAAAAAAATTTAAAGAAAAAAAAACCACCACCATCTTGACCCCCACGACCACCAGCACCCACTACCACCATCTTGACCACCACACCCACCAACACCACCAACATCACCAACATCAACATCAAAACACCACCCCTTCTTCCTCAAATAAAAAGGGGGAAAAAAAAAAACACCACCCCAACCGCAACACACCTTCCACCACCGCGGCCGCCGCCTTGTTCTCTAGTTTTGGTTTCCTCAAAGCCACAAATTAAAATAGAAAAAAATAAAATCTTTTTGATCGGGTTATCTGAGAGATATTTCAAGCAAGCATTCCACAAATCCAACTCGTCGCCGGATCTATCTTTTCCAGCAAATTCCACCTCAAATCTCCTTCTACACCGGCCGCCGCCTTGCCACCCACCTGTGGCTTGAACTCCTGGGACCTGCTGGGGAAGGTATACATGCCTCTAGATCTGGTGAGGTATGCATGTTCCACAACGGGTGGATTCCTATTGAGAAGGAGACCGAGTTGTCGGATTCATAGAATTGTCGGATTCGTAGGATGAACATGGTGTTGATTTCGGGCATGGATGATGGTGGTTGTGGTGGTGGAGGTTATGGGCTTAGTCGTGTTTGTTTGTTATTTGCCTGTCAATGATTTACACACCCCTTTTTTTAAAAAAAAAAACGAAATTTACACACACTATATTTATTTAATACTACTCCAGCACAAGTTATTGTTATTGTAAAGTGTGAGAGGGTGTTTTTTTTTTTTTTGACCTGATCTCGCGAATCCTATCACCATTACTACTTATTTTAAAGAGTAGAAAAATTAGGTGAATTTAACATAATAAAAAAATAAAAATTTGTAAAAATTATTAAATTATTATAAAAGAAATTATAAAAATTATTCAACCAAACCAAACAATGTCTTCTCAGTTTCAACCGAGGTAGAACCGGATGGGAAGTTGGGTGAGCCATTGGGAAATGGGAGGGACCCATGTTTGCCAAGTGGGTGTGAAACAACGTCGTACTGTTGTGAAACGGCATCGTTTTGAGTGACGGGTAGCAGCCCAATTTCGGGCAACAGTCCACGTTAGCACATACCGGCCCGAGACCCATGACTGACAACGTCTGGGCATATGAATGACTCAGAAAAAGTTTTGGGTACACAATTGACGGAAAGTGCAAAATTGGGGTACCAACTGTACCAAAAACCCTTGATTGTTCAATCTATGTGTGCCGAATTACCTATCTACTTTGGATTGATTCTTATTGATTGCAAGATGAGAGAGCTGCGTAATTTATATGATGATACCTAGAAGAACATAGATTTATTGATGCTAAAATATGCGAGAGCTGATAATTTCTTAGGGCTTGATTAATTGTTTTGTGCTTAATGAGTTTAGTATTGATGCTAGGCTATGCGAGTGCTAGGTAGTAATCTTTGCTGAATATTTGATTCAACATGCGAGAGCTGAGGATTAAGATATTAAAACAATTGTCCACAATCACACATCAACATAGAAATCGATATCCATGAATAATAAACCTAGAAAGTAATTGTGGGAACCCCGATTTCCTAGATTGCTTTAGATATTGATAGAACTTTGCTATAGATTAAGTTTGCAATTTTATTTCTTTTTATCTGTTATTTTAGACATCACCTACACCATCTTTGATTGGTTTGCCTAGATAATCATAAGTTGTGATTTAGATAGTACTTATTTCCCTTGTTTCGTGGATCGACCTTGATTAGACTACTACAATACGTAGTACACTGTACGCTTGCAGTTAACAATCGTTGCGTTTACTCGTGAGATATTTGTGTGTCGTGTAGTGAATTGATCAAGAATTATAAATTTGAAAAGTCATGCGTAAAAATAAAGCATCAAGCTTCCTGGCGCCGTTGCCGGGGAACAAACGGTTTTAATATTATTGAGATTGCAACTAGATTACTTTAAGGTTTACTTTTCGCATTAGTTTCTTTTTATTTCTTTTTATTTTCTTTAATTAATTTTTGTTTTATTTTTTTTTTAGTTTAGTGTTGTCGATTTTTGGTTGATGCCCAAGACGAGATGCGGTGCTTCATCGAGTCCAATTCTTGCAGTCAATCCGGAGATCGAGAGGACATTACACAAATAGTTGCAAGATAAGAAGAAGCAAAAGCAGAAGCTAGTCGTGGAGCCTGTGGAGTTTCTTCAATACACTGAAATAGAAGAGGAGACAGAAGTTGTAGCAGATAATTTTGACACAGTCATCTTGGCAGAAGAAGGAAACATGACATTGCGTGACTACGCAACACCGAGTTTGGATATTGTGCAGTCGAGCATTGCAAGGCCAGCGACCAATGCCAAAAATTTCGAACTGAAGACATCACTAATTGACATGGTACAACAGGAACAATTTGGAGGCATGGATAATGAGGACCCAAATCAACATCCACAGATGTTTACGGAGATTTGTGATTTAATCAAGATTAATGGGGCGATTAATGATGCAATTCGACTTTCTTTATTCCCATTTCCTTTGCAAGGTAAGGCTAAGAAGTGGTTGAAATTAGGAGCAGCCGGAACATACAAGACGTGGGATGAGCTTACAAAGGCTTTTCTTGCAAAATACTATCCACCTGATAAAGCAGCACGTGTCCGGAGCAAGATTACATCATTCATTCAATCTGATGGAGAAAGTTTTTTTGAAGCATGGGAACGTTATAAGGATCTTATTCAAGGATGCCTACAACATGGATTACCTGAATGGCTTGTAGTTCAATCTTTCTTTAATGGTTTAAATGAGCCTTTACGTATGAGTTACCTGAAAAGGGAGCAGAGGAAAAGAAGCAAGAGCAAGAGAAGTGGATTCCCAAGTGGAAGCTAGCGAAGTAGAAAAGAGAACAACCGAAGGAGATATGGCCTGAAGTCAAAGCTTATGAACCACCGGTTCCATTCCCTCAGCGACTTCAGCAGGGAAAAAAAGAAGAACAATTCGGGGGATTTCTTGAACATTTAAAGAAATTGCATATTAATGTTCCTTTTACAGAAATGATTTCTCAAATGCCTGCTTATACTAAATTTCTCAAAGAAATTCTTTCCAGGAAAAGGAAGCTAGAAGACTACGAGACAGTGGCTTTGACGGAGGAGTGCAGTGCAATCCTGCAGAATAAGCTGCCGCCGAAACTGAAGGACCCTGAAAACTTCTCTATTCCTTGCAATATTGGTTCTATGTGCATTGAGCGAGCTCTATGTGATTTGGGAGCTAGTGTTAGTGTGGAGATATGAAGCCAACTGCCATCTCTCTTCAGCTTACGGATCGATCTGTCAAATATCCAGTCGGGATATTGGAGGATATTCCAATCAAGGTTGGGAAGTTCTTTGTACCAGTCCATTTTTTGGTGCTCGACAGGGAGATTGATTTTCAAATGTCAATTATTCTTGGAAGGCCGTTCTTAGCTACTGCTGGAGCTCAAATTGATGTTTGTGATGGAAAGCTTACTCTAAGGATCGGGAATGAGAAAATCGAGTTAAATGTCTTTCGTGCTACCGAAGGACCACTTGAAGAAGATAGTTCTTTCCGAGTTGATTTTATTGATGATGCTGTGAAGGAAGCGAGCAAAGTAACAAGTAGTGATGATCCACTTTTGAATTGCTTGATGACGAGTGGCACTACTGAAGATGACGATTTGGAGATTGCCAAAAGTGCAGAAATTTTGCAATCCACGATGCCATTGAAGCGAACAAAGACAAGAGCTATGAGTTGATTGGGGAAGAAAAGAAAGATGATGTTCGGAGCGTGCCAAAGGTAGAGGTGAAACCATTACCATCTAAGATACGGTATGCATTCTTAGGTCCCGACTCTACATATCCTGTTATTATCAATGCTGGGTTATTTAAAGTAGAGGAGGAGATGCTACTTGATGTGCTTAAAAAGTATAAGAAGGCTACTGGATATTCTGTTGAGGACTTGAAGGGAATTAGTCCTACATTCTGTATGCATCGGATTTCGCTTGAGGAAGGTAGCAAACCGAGCATTGAAGGACAAAAGAGGCTTAATGAGAATATGAAGAAAGTTGTGAAAAAGGAGATTCTTAAGCTTCTTGATGCAGGGATTATATATCCAATTTCTGACAGTGAATGGGTAGCCCCAGTTCACGTGGTACCGAACAGAGGAGGAATGACAGTGGTCAAGAACAAGGATGACGAGTTGATTCCTGCAAGGACTGTTACAGGACGGAGAATGTGTATTGATTATAGGATGCTGAACAATGCCACGCGTAAGAATCGCTTTCCACTGCCTTTTATTGATCAAATGCTTGAGAGACTGGCTATGCATTCTTATTATTGCTATTTGGACAGATATTTGGGATTCTTTGAGATACCTATTCACCCGAATGATCCATATGGAACTTTTGCTTATCGACGGATGCCTTTTGGACTGTGTAACGCACCAGCCACTTTTCAAAATGCATGATAGCGATTTTCTCTGACTACACAGAGAAGATTATGGAGGTTTTCATGGATGACTTTTCCGTCTAAGGGAAGATGTTTGAAGATTGTTTATCTAACCTATCAAAGGTACTTGCAAGATGTAAGGAGACTAATTTGATGCTTAATTGGGAAAAATACCATTTTATGATACAAGAAGGAATTATTCTTGGACATTTAGTTTCCGAACGAGGGACTGAAGCAGAAAAAGCCAAGATAGATGTGATAGAAACTTTACCTCCACCAAATTCAGTCAAGGCGATTCGCAGTTTTCTTGGACATGCCGGATTTTACAGAAGATTCATTAAGAATTTCTCAAAGGTAGCCAAACCTCTTACCAATCTCTTGAGTAAAGATGTTCCTTTTATCTTTGATGAACATTGTCTGGAAGCATTCGACAAGCTCAAGAAGGAGCTGATTTCGGCACCCATCATTCAACCCCCTGATTATTCATTTCCGTTCGAGATAATGTGTGATGCAAGCGACTGTGTTGTAGGCGCAGTCCTTGGACAACGCCAAGATGGGAAGATGCACGCCATTTATTATGCAAGCAAGACATTAGATGATGCTCAAGTTAATTATGCAACTACAAAGAAGCAGTTATTAGCAGTTGTATTTGCAATTGACAAGTTCAGGAGTTACCTTTTGGGTTCCGAGGTGATTGTTCACACGAACCATGCTGCATTGAAGTATTTGGTCCAGAAGAAAGATGTCAAACCAAGACTTCTTTAATGGAGTCTTATGTTACAAGAATTTGACCTGGAGATCAAGGACAAGAAAGGAACAGAGAATTTAGTTAAAACAACAGTACCGACATATGGCATGAACAGTAAATACAACTGTTAATCCGGCCCAACGACCCAATATAATAGCAATCCCCCGACCTCGGGTATCTCAACATTAACAGCACAATGAAAGCATTTATAAACTCAACATCAAGATATGCAAAGCACGCTGCAAACTTATGGATCCGAGTCCTGTCTGAGGGGATGTCGCAGCCTGCCAAGATGCATTCCTGCACAAAGAACAACGTAGCCTGCCGATGGGGCAGGTGAGGGGTGAGAATCTCCATGATCTCACCGACCACATAACCCGTGATGAACATAGCAGATACTTAACAGTCAAGAGCACGTCAATATGGCATACGAGTCATGTTCAGAACACAGAACAACTACAGTCACAAAGAACAATGCAGACTATGCCAATGTCCACCCCATCGACTATGCAATGCACTGACCATCTAATACTGACTGTACCATACACTAGTGCCTGACCAGGACACCTCAACTCAACCACATGTTGGGTAACCGACCCAGTCTCAACAGACTATACAACACATACTCTAGTCCTGACAGACTATACTTAATAGAGGTTTCTCATCGTATGATAACATACCTTCACTGTGCTTGCCGATCATCTAACCCGGTACCAAAACAAACAATCTCAAAATCACGTGAGCCTCGCTCACCGGGTAGCTAGCAACCTGCACGGACCATACCCAATCAACATCACAAACCGGTCCCCGGGTAGAATCACAACACAACACGGCATCAGTAGTCACCACAACAACTCGTAACCACAACAACAGTTCTCACTAAGCTCGATCTCTGGGTATCGACATACCCTTAGAAATAACATTCATCCAACCGTCGACCACAGTCGACAACCAACATATCTCAATATCCATTCAAAAATGACAAGTGATATATATCTGAAAATTATCAAAAGAAACCGACAACCAACAAAGGACAACTGGCAACCGATGCCAACAACAATAGACTACTCACGACCAACGACAGTAACTAACACCCGCAAACCGGCAACCTATGCCGACCACGGTCAACCGACTAAACTAATGACTGACAACCTCCCAGGGTATGATCATGAGACATCATGCAAAAAAACATATCACATCACAACCCAACAAAGCAAAAGCACATCTTAATCAAGACTGGGCCAAGGCCAAAAGAATATTTATTTTTATTACCAATTTTGTCTTTCGGGCCTCATCACTGGACAAGCTAGGGGTCAGACCTGGTTATCAACATATTCCGGGTGCCAGATCAAAACCAAGATAGCCCAGGGATCGACATCCCAAATTAGTAACCCAGAGATAGACATCCCAAATAGTAACCCAGGGATAGACATCCCAAATATAACAACGGGATAGACATCCCAAGCATAGACATGCTTATCACAAGTAACCAGATCATGACCACCACAAAACAGTTTTTAACCATCGAGTCGTACCACTAATTTCCAAGTGACAATAAAGTCGTCAACACAACTTCCAATTACCCAATTATCTCAGGTTATCCACGGTTAATAGATCAACATCAATCTCAACACAATATCCTCAAAACGAGTAACATGCCTGTCAATAACAATAATAATAACCATAGCAGTCAAGTATCCAACTGTAATCAACTCAGCTGTTCAATCAAACAACAAAGCACACAAAGTATTACAGGCACATATCAAGGGTTATCCATCCTCACAACAAATATTAACAAATATCACAAAGATATCAACAACAATAACCATAAGATACAGTGGAACCTATGTAGTTCCAAGATCAACCATCCCGGCTATCACTGGTGGAATGACGTATATGCAACCTCACCTTGGCCTCTTATTAACTCTGGGTTTCCACCACAAGCTCCAAAGCCGGTTCCTCGTTGAACAGCTCGGTATCAACTTCTATATAACTCATAGTATGCATACATAAGATGCACAACAATGGTATGCGAATGACAAAATGTAATATTCCCATTTACCCCAGTGCTTCTTCGGTTATGATATGAACATTATCATTTACCATTATTAATCCATTTCCAAAGATAATATATCGTATTTATATCCGGGTATTATTACGGTATTTAATACTTGATAATACCATTTCCAAAATATTTTTCATAAAAGAACAATTTACTATAATATATATTCTTAACCAACAGGAGATAGTTACCATAAAATAATTTTTTAAAACAAATAATCATATATATGTATTTATTATTTTTTTTCAAAAAGGAATTATTATATATACTTAGTTTAATATTTCCCAGAATATAAAAATACCATATTTATTTCCAAAATGTTTACCGAAATTAGTCATACATATGTTTTTCTCCAAAAGTTATTTCCCAAAATTATTTATGTTAACGTATATATACTTCCCAAAACATTTTCATAGTACGTATATCCTTTTCTAGAAAATATTTATCCTGAGACAGTAATTTTGAAAAGATATAAGTCATTATTTTAGTTTCTCAAAAATATGTCAAAGTAATTATTTCAAATATAATTTAATACTATATATATACGTCTCCAGAAATATTCCATATTTATCTTCCAAATATTATTTCCAAAAATATAAACTTTATTATTATTTCCATTTTATATATTTACTTTCAGAATTATTATTATCGTCCATAAAATAGCATGTAATTATTATATCCCTTTTTTTTTTTTAGAATCTAACCAGCCCATGAACTTAGCAGCCCAATAGGTCCAGCCCACGGAACCCAGGCACCAAGGTCCAGGCTAGGACAAAGACGCAGAACACGGGCCTGTGCCAAGGCGTGGCCCAGCGCTCCTGTGACCCGCGACCTGACCCGGATGCGGTCGGGTTAGCTCACCTCAAGACCCGAATGGCTTCCCGGGTTCGCGGCAACGGCGTGACACGCGAGGCAGGAGGAAGGCGAGAGACGCGGAAAGCGAGGGCAGCACAGGTCGCAGATGTAGGCGGCGATGCAAGGAGGAGGCTGCTGCAGCTGACGATAGCGAGGAAGAAGTGCAGAGGTGCCGGGCAAGAAAAACGGGTCATCGGGTTCTCTGCCGTGTGTGGCGCGTCGGGCGGCAGGATTGGGCGGCGAAGGTTGCATTATGTAGGCGACAACGAGAGGGAGGCGTCGGTGTGGGTGGTGTCGCGTGTGGCGGCACGGTTCACTCCCACGTGAACGGTGACTGGGAAAGGGAGGAAGAAGAAAGGTGATGGTACTGGTGATGTGGCAGTCTCTGGTTGGGCATTTGGTGTGTGTTTCTTTTTTTTTCTTACTGGTTTTGTGAATGAGGAAGAAACTGAGTTTCTGGTTTTTTTTTTGGCAGAGAAAAGGACGAAGGTGATGGTGGTTATGGTTTTGCAGAAGAGGAAGGTGTTGTGCATGGAGAGGCAGAAGAGATGAGGTTAAGTAAGCAACAAAACACTGGTAAATCACGGGTGAGGTGCTGTTACACAGGAAAGAGGTGGTTGAATAATTGAGCTGCCTCAATTATGTGGTACTATGCTGCATGTGAGGTGTGACCCGCCTGGACCAGAAAATATCCGAAATACCCCCTTACCTTTATTTCTGGTCCGTTAACTCGAGGATAAACCCGACTTTTCTAAAGATTCCTGGACCCAAAAAATCCCAACTTTGGTCCGTAAAATCCGCAGAAATAATCTCGAACGCGGGACATGGCTCGGTTTCGGAATCCGATGCCCGATTTACCATAAATTAATTACCCAAGATTAATTTTAATGGTGAATCGCTGTATAAAAATTATTTACGGTACTGGTAAAAATGCAAGATTACCTGGACTGTTACAGCAAACCTTGTGTTTAATATTTTAACTTAATCCTTGTAAAATATAAACATAGTTTAACAATTATTCTTTTATAAAATTCAAAATAAATTTCCAAAGATTGATTTATTAAGTATCATAGAAATAAAAAAAGAAATTTCGTTTTAAATTATATTTAGTAAATTATTGTAACAAGAATATCCCGACAAAATAATAATAAAAGTATTATTACTAATGTCGATTATAAAAATTGTAATAACAATGATAACAATAGTAACAGTAATAATTTTGCGAGTAGTAAAAATAATAGTGAAAATAATGAAAATTGACTCGGATTGGTAAAATTCTTGATTGACCGCGATAAAAATTTTATTAACCACCGTAAAAGTTAAAACAGCTTGGTAAAAATCACGAAAATTTTACCCGGGTCGTTACGTTCTACCCTCCTTGAAGGAATTTTGTCCTCGAAATTCACACTGTAATCCACTAATCCCAGAAATCTCAATACATAATTATCATGATCATCAATCCTTCCCCAATGCATCAAATCTGTAAACTGCAAATTGTCTCCCATCAGTCATAATTTAATTCCCAAATAAATTTTTCAAATTATAACCCCCGAACCATGTCGATCATTTCCTTAAAATTTATTACATAAAATCCATAGTATATTTTCTTTTTTTTCTATATTACAACTCCCAAAACATGTCGATCAATACTCTAAAATTTATTACTGACATAATCATCCATCAAATAATATTTCTCTTCTAAATCCACCGAAACTAACAAAGATCATAACTTCGGTTATAGCTCTTTAAATAATGCCTCAAATCTTCAGATCATCAAACTCTTTTTAAAGATTGAATCAACAAAATCCTCAAATCAAGATATCACATCACAAACAACTTTAGTATCCAAAAATCATCAAATCATCAACCCATTTCTTAAAAAGAAAAGCTGAATCACCTCCAAAATCATAGAATTTTCCAAGAATATCAATCCAATCCTCAACTCAAATTATCACGTCATAGACAAAGCGGTACCCAAAAGTCATCAATTTATCACGTCATAATCAAAACAGTACTAAAAAATCATCATTTCCCACTTCTCAAGGTCATATAATATCATACCATCACTTAAAGATATAACAACCAAAACCCAAAATCAAATCTTACTTGTTCTGTCGAAACTTCCGATGCACGGATACAACAAGGTAGGCTTCTTTATCTTCTTAAGGTCCCTTTACTTCACTGTTCTTCCCGGGCAACGACCATGTTATAATAGAATCTTTAAAATCATTTTCACCATCAAATCATAATAGTTAAATAAAACTTCCCAAAACAGCGGTTACACCTTATAAACATATTTAACCCACAACCTAAGCTGTAAATGTCATTTTCTCAGAATTCATCCTTTAAAAACTTATCTTTCCAAAACTTTGGATCAACAAAACAATAGTATTGTAAGGTACTAAAATACGGATAACTTGTCGTCCAAATGTATTTATGGGAAAGTATACTCACATGTGAATGTTCTACAGCAAGCTGGCGTCCCTCGTCTGGATCCATTATGCACTAACCATATGAATATGTATGCAATCATGATAATCAGGTGGAGCGAGCTATGCACAACAAACAAGCACAACAAACACCCAAGGACCTACCGCCCGCTCCGCTACCAAAATGAAACACCCCGACCCAAATCTACCCAATAAACAGTATTTACCGAACAACAGTACCGACACGTGGCATGAACAGTAAATACAACTATTAATCCGGCCCAACGGCCCAATATAATAACAATCACCCGACCTCGGGTATCTCAACATCAACAGCACAGCGGAAGCATTTATAAACTCAACATAAAGAAATGCAAAGCACGATGCAAACTTATGGATCCGAGTCCTATCTGAGGGGATGCCGCAGCCTGCCAAGATGCATTCCTGCACAAAGAACAACGTAGCCTGCCGATGGGGCAGGTGAGGGTTGAGATTCTCCATAATCTCACCGACACATAATCGGTGATGAACATAGCAGATACTTAACAGTCAAGAGCACGTCAATAAGACATACGAGTCATGTTCAGAACACAGAACAAATACAGTTACAAAGAACAATACAGACTATGCCAATGTCCACCCCATCGACTATGCAATACACTGACCATCTAATACTGACTGTACCATACACTAGTGCCCGACCAGGACACCTCAACTCAACCACATGTTGGGTAACCGACCCAGTCTCAACAAACTATACAACACATACTCTAGTCCTGACAGACTATACTCAACAGAGGTTCCTCATCGTATGATAACATAACTTTACTGTGCTTGCCGATCATCTAACCCGGTACCAAAACAAACAATCTCAAAATCACGTGAGCCTCGCTCACCGGGTAGCCGGTAACTAGCACGGACCATACCCAATCAACATCACAAACCGGTCCCCAGGTAGAATCACAACACAACACGGCATCAGCAGTCACCACAATAACTCGTAGCCACAACAACAATTCTCACTAAGCTCGATCTCTAGGTATCGACATACCCTTAGAAATAACATTCATCCAACTGTCGACCACAGCCGACAACCAACATATCTCAATATCCATTCAAAAACGACAAGTGATACTTGTCTGACAATTATCAAAAGAAACCGACAACCAACAAAGGACAACTGGCAACCGATGCCAACAACAATAGACTACTCACGACCAACGACAACAACTAACACCCGCAAACCGGCAACCTATGCCGACCACGGTCAACCGACTAAACTGATGACTGACAACCTCCCAAGGTATGATCATGAGACATCATGCAAATGAACATATCACATCACAACCCAACAAAGCAAAAGCACATCTTAATCAAGACTGGACCAAGGCCAAAAGAATATTTATTTTTATTACCAATTTTATCTTCTGGGCCTGGTCACTGAACAAGCTAGGGGTCAGACCTGGTTATCAACATACTCTGGGTGCCAGAACAAAACCAAGAGAGCCCAGAGATCGACATCCCAAATTAGTAACCCAGGGATAGACATCCCAATTAGTAACCGAGGGATAGACATCCCAAATATAACAACGGAATAGACATCCTAGTTATCCCAAGTAACCCAGATCATGGCCACCACAAAACAGTCTTTAACTATCGAGTCGTACCACTACTTTCCAAGTGACAATAAAGTCGTCAACACAACTTCCAATTATCCAATTATCTCAGGTTATCCACGGTTAATAGATCAACATCAATCTCAACACAATATCCTCAAAACCAATAACATGTCTGTCAATTACAACAATAATAACCATAGCAATCAAGTATCCAACAATAATCAACTCAGCTGTTCAATCAAACAACAAAGCACACAAAGTATTACAGGCACATATCAAGGATTATCCATCCTCACAACAAATATCAACAAATATCACAAAGATATCAACAACAATAACCATAAGATGCAATGGAACCTATGTAGTTCCAAGACCAACCATCCCGGCTATCACGGGTGGAATGGCGTATATGCAACCTCACCTTGGCCTGTTATTAACTCTGGTTTTCCACCACAAGTTCCAAAGCCGGTTCCTCGCTGAACAGCTCGGTATCAACTCCTATATAACACATAGTATGCATACATTAGATGCACAACAATGGTATGCGAATGACAAAATGTAATATTCCCATTTTCCACAGTGCTTCTTCGGTTATGATATGAACATTATCATTTACCAGTATTAATCCATTTCCAAAGATAATATATCGTATTTATATCCGGGTATTATTCCGGTATTTAACACTTGATAATACCCTTTCCAAAATATTTTTCATAAAAGAATAATTTACTATAATATATATTCTTAACCAAAAGGAGATAGTTACCATAAAATAATTTTCTAAAACAAATAATCATATATATGTATTTATTATATTTTTTTCAAAAAAGAATTATTATATATACTTAGTTTAATATTTCCCGGAATATAAAAATACCATATTTATTTCCAAAACGTTTACCGAAATTAGTCATACATATGTTTTTCTCCAAAAATTATTTCCAAAATTATTTATGTTAATTTATATATACTTCCCAAAACATTTTCATAGTACGTATATTATTTTCTAGAAAATATTTATCCTGAGACAGTAATTTTCAAATGATATAAGTCATTATTTTAGTTTTCAAAAATATGTGAAAGTAAATATTTCAAATATAATTTTTTACCATATATATACTTCTCCAAAAATATTCCATATTTATTTTCCTAATATTATTTCCAAAAATATAAACTTTATTATTATTTCCATTTTATATATTTACTTTCAGAATTATTATTATCTTCCATAAAATACCGTGTAATTATTATATCCTTTTTTTTTTTTTTTAGAATCTGACCAGCCCATGAACTTAGCATCCCAATAGGTCCAGCCCACGGAACCCAGGCACCAAAGGTCCAGGCTAGGACACAGACCCAGAACACGGGCCCGTGCCAAGGCGTGGCCCAGCGCTCCTGTGACCCGCGACCTGACCCGGATGCGGTCGTGTTAGCTCACCTCAAGACCCGAATGGCTTCCCGGGTTCGCGGCAACGGCGTGACACGCGAGGCAGGAGGAAGGCGAGAGACGCGGAAAGCGTGGGCGGCACAGGTCGCAGACGTAGGCGGCGACGCGAGGAGGGGACTACTGCGGCTGACGAAGGCGAGGAAGAAGTGCAGAGGTGTCGGGCAAGAAAAACGGGTCGTCGGGTTCTCTGCCGTGTGTAGCGCGTCGGGCGGCGGGGTCGGGCGGCGAAGGTTGCATTACGTCGGCGACAACGAGAGGGAGGCGTCGGTGTGGGTGGTGTCGCGTATGGCGGCACGGTTCACTCCCACGTAAACAGTGACAGGGAGTGGGAGGAAGAAGAAAGGTGATGGTACTGGTGACGTGGCAGTCACTGGTTGGGCATTTGGTGTGTGTTTTTTTTTTTCTTACTGGTTTTGTGAATGAGTAAGAAACTGAGTTTCTGGTTTTTTTTTTGGCAGAGAAAAGGACGAAGGTGATGGTGGTTATGGTTTTGCAGAAGAGGAGTGTGTTGTGCATGGAGAGGCAGAAGAGATGAGGTTAAATAAACAACAAAGCACTGGTAAATCACGGGTGAGGTGCTGTTACACAGGAAAGAGGTGGCTGAATAATTGAGCTGCCTCAATTATGTGGTACTATGCTGCATGTGAGGTATGACCCGCCTGGACCAGAAAATATCCGATATACCCCCTTACCTTTATTTATGGTCTGTTAACTCGAGGATAAACCCGAGCTTTCTAAAGATTCCTGGACCCGAAAAATCCCAACTTTGGTCCGTAAAATCCGTAGAAAAAATCTCGAACGCGGGATAGGGCTTGGTTTCAGAATTTGATGCCGATTTACCATAAATTAATTATCCAAGATTAATTTTAATGGTTAATCGCTGTATAAAAATTATTTACGATACTGGTAAAAATGCAAGATTACCTGGGCTGTTACAACAAACCTTGTGTTTAATATTTTAACTTAATCCTTGTAAAATATAAACATGGTTTAACAATTATTCTTTTATAAAATTCAAAATAAATTTCCAAAGATTGATTTATTAAATATCATAGAAATAAAAAATGAAATTTCGTTTTAAATTATAATTAGTAAATTATTGTAACAAGAGTATCCCGACAAAAAATATTAAAAGTATTATTACTAATGTCGATTATAAAAATAGTAATAACAATGATAACAATAGTAACGGTAATAATTTTGTGAGTAGTAAAAGCAATAGTGAAAATAATGAAAATTGACTCGGATTGGTAAAATTCTTGATTGACCGCGATAAAAATTTATTAACCACCGTAAAAGTTAAAACAGCTTGGTAAAAATCACGAAAATTTTACCCGGGTCGTTACGTTAGTTGTTGATCATTTATCAAGATTGCAATTACAGAAAGACGAGAAGCAAGGAGAGGAGAAGCCTATCAATAACACACTACCAGACGATTACCTCGCCATGGTGAATGTGATTTCTACAAAAGAACCTCCTTCGTTTGCCGAGTTCGTCGATTATCTATCTCGCATGGGATACATTCAAGAAGATGAGAGCAATTATGATCATGTCCAGTATCAAAGCAATTTTCATGGGAGGCGATTCACAGGAAAGCTTCATGATCCACCATAGCCGCCCATCCATTCAGTCCAGCTAAGAAGACAATAAAGAAGCGCTGTGTGGAAGGCAACCCACATTTTAAGGTAATTAGTGTTTTGATTCTTTAATTTTTATTAATTTTTGTTTTTTTGTTTTTGAGTCTACACAGATTGCAAGAAAGAAGGAATTTTTTGAGGAAAGATCAACCACATTAACCAGAGAAGCTTTTCTCAAACTCAAACTTTTACTTTTCTGTGTAATTTGTGTATTGATTTGCTTGAGTGCTTTGTTGGATTTTACTTGTTTTAAAGCATTCATATACATTCAGCACATACCCTTAGGTTCCGATGGCAAGTTCATAATAAACCATAGGCTAAAATAGAGGAGACAATTTTTAGGATTAGTTTTTAGGATTTTCATTATTTTTCTAGCACCCTAGGATTTTTTCACTTTCTCATAATTCATTAAAAAGATAAAAAAATAGAAAATCACAAAAAAAAGCATTTCAGAAAAAAACACAAAAAAAATTGTAAAATAAAAAATTGGGTCAAGACATATCGATTAGTGCACCGTGGCGCATAAGGAGGAATATTAGCGCGCCGGTACCAACCCGCGCACCAAGGCGCGCCAACGCGCAGGTCAACGCGCGCCCACCAGCCCGGCCGGACGCACCCACAGGCGCACCAAGGTGCACCCAAGAAGCACCCAGGCTCCCCAATCGGCAAACCCGCAGGCACCCCCACAGGCGTGCCAACCAGCGCACCCAGGCACGCCAAAGGCGCGCCCATCAGCACGAAAGGCACGCCCGCAGCAGACTAGACCAGAGAGCAACATGGGGAGCCCATGCAACCGACTCCAATTTTTTTTGGGGCACCCTTAGCTGCGATTTTTTTTAGTTGGTCCTAGACCCACCAAAAATATATATAGGTTAGTATTTCTTTAGTTTTTAGGATTACGATTTATTTTTTATTTTATTTTAGGTTAGGGATTTTCTAATCCTTGGAGAAATAGGGTTCCTACTATACACCCACTTTGGTTACTAGTTTGAGGAGGATTCTTAGTACCCATAGGACTAGAATTCGGCACCAACACCACCAAATCTACCGCCTCTAGTTCCTATAAATACACACCCATACCTCCCACATTTTTCCACACCAAAACATCAACACTTTAGAGCTCTAAACTCCTAGTGCCGATTTCACTTCCCTAGCTCCCTTTAAGTTTTTCTTTGATTTTTCTTTAATCTCCTACTCTTTTCAAGCCTAGTTCAAGATAACTTTTCCCAAGAACATCCCTAGGAAGACCAACACCAACCCTTGCCGACCCAACTTCACCATCACCAACCATGTCTGGTGCTTTATGCCTATGCCTAAGTTTACCGATTACAATCCGGGATGGATTTCTGATGCGCAGCAAGCTAGGTTCGACAAGTTGATTAAAAGGCCTATTCTTCCTACGAGGTATATCGATTATGAGGTGGTTGAAGTTTATGATCTTGAGGAGCCGATTGGCAACTGTCTTTCCAATATAGGACTAGTCAATTTTTGCAAGATTAGAGAGCCGTCATACGAGGAGCTTACTTGCGAGTTTCTAGCTACTTTTGGGTATGACGTGGATCTTCGAAACATTCATGAGCCGGCTATGTAAATTTTAGGCTTGCAAGGAAAGATTGTGAGATGAGCTTAATTGATTTCAACAAGATTTTTGGTTTTGATGCCGAAGGATGGCGAGTTCCTAGCTGTAGCTTCAATGCAAGTGTCATGTGGAATACACTTTGCAGTACTTCATATGCGCGATTCAATGGCTTGGATAATGACTTGTGCATTAAGGACAATGCACTAAGATATTTACATAGAGTTTTGGCACACTCTTTCTTTGGAAGAACGAAAGGTGCACACAAGGTGCAATGTAATGAGCTTTTTGTACTCTTTTGCATGTTGCACGGGTACAAACTCAATGGAGGACTTTGGTTGCTGCAAAATTTTACTCATATTTGCAAAGGAGAAGGCGAGATAGCATGTGGAGGGTTGATCACTCATATTGCGAAATTCTTAGGAATTAACCTAGATCCCTACACTTTAACCCCTTCTAACCCCACGATTGAGACTGCGCATAAGTACGTAGCTGAAGTAATGAACTTAGACCTCCATCAACCCATAGATCCATATCCGTTTAGTGTGAAGAAGAGATAGATGAAGAATGTTTTTGTGTGAGCACACAATCGGTCCACCGTAAGCCACCATCGTTAACATCATCTGTGGAGTCAAATTCATCAAACATCTTCGACTTTCAAATGGGATGGGAAGCTCAAGTCGATGGCATCACCAATCTTAACAAGACCACCGATGAATTACTCTCTCAAATGGACAAGTTGGTTGACATTGTTGATAAGTTAGGGAGAGTCATGTGCAGCAAATTGGATGAACAAGAGAAGACCATTACGCAACTTAGGAAGAAGCTGGAGAACATTGAGAACAAACTTGCCAAGGAGTAGTCTCATGCATCATCATTCTATGTGTTGTGTTTTTATTCCTTTATGTCTTTACTTTTATAGGATGCAGTAAATGCTAGTCATCCTCGTGGCAATTTAACTTTCATGTCAATTGTGTTTAATTTTGGTGTCATGAACACCTAGTGGCAATGCAATTTCGATTTCTCTATCTCTCTTATGGTTGAATCTTACTTTCTCTCTTACTTACATTATCTTTTGTTATGTGCTATACATGTCTCAATCTAAGTTTGAGGAGAGTGCCTCTCCTATGTGCCTATCTTTCTATCCTTTGTTTCTTTTCTTTCTTGGCCAATGAGGACATTGTACGATTTAAGTTTAAGGAGGGGGAACAAATTTCTTTGCAATTTGTTTGTTTGTTTTTGTTTAGTGTCAATAAAGAGCATGTTTTTCACTTTAATATATTGAGTATGCATATTTTTGATTCTAGATTACTTAGTAAAAAGCCAATACCTTTTTCAAAATTATTTTTCAACATTATTTTGTCAAATTGTTTTCAAAATTATTTTCAAAATCGTTTTTCAATTATAAAAGAATTTCCAAAATCGATAAAAATAAAAAATTTCAAAAAATACCAAAAAGATTTTTCTTTGTTTTTCAAATTGTTTTCAAACCCACCATTCTATGATCAAAATGATTTGTTGATGGATGACCAAGAGTTACTTTGAGTTTTCGAAAATTTTTTCTTTTATATGCAAGAAGTTTGATTTTTGATTGATCTTATGTTCATGTTTAGTTGTGATGAATTCATGCAAGTTCTAGCATTCTATTCTTAGCATTTTTCGACACCCAATGCATTATTTTTCAAAATTTTTGACGTCAACAAATATGTCCTATAACAAGTTTTCAAAACTTTTCAAAGCGATTTTTTCTCATAGATGCTCAATAAAAGAGATGATTTAGGCATTCTTTGTTTAAACCAATAAGCCAATAAAAAACCTACCCTTTATTATTATCCCTTGTTTAATCCTTTTGAGCCTAAATCATGGTAGCTAATTTTTTCTTTCTTTACCCACAGTTTTCCGCCTTTATCCTTTTGAAACCTTATGGCTACCATTCTTTTCTTTCATTATCCATACCCATATTTTTCAAAGTTTCTTAAGAGATTTTTGTTCTATGTTTTTATCAAGATCTTTTCTACGATAAGTACAATTGTACCGGATTTTTCACATCCAAGAAAGTCTACGCATTGAAAATGTTTGCACTATCAATTTTTTCAAGTATGTTATGGAATGTCAAGCGAAGAAAAAAAAAAGAAAAAAGAAGAAATCGACAAAGTCGATTCAAAAAAAAGAAAAAAATTTCAAAAACAGAAAATCCAAAAAAAAAGAGATGAAAAATGCGCAATTAATAGTTCCTGAAACAAGTTGAATTTCTTTTAATGACCACATGATAGATGTTACTTCAAGACTTGCACTTTTTGATATTTTTTCAATCTCTTGATAATGCATATTGCAGTCTTTTCTTAAGTGAATTTTTGAACTTTGATTTCCCTATATACCTTTTCTTTGATCAACCTTTACCTAAGACCCTATTACAACCCTTTGTAAAGTCCTATTGTTCTTTTTGACAGTGTTTATTCATAATAGTGCGGTAGGGCAGTTCTCTACTGTCACAGATTAATCCTGCAAGCGCACAGGGTAGTTATAGTACTCTATCAAGGTCGTATCCACAGGGACTAGGATGAGTCTGTTACTCTTTACCTACGAAAATTAGGCTTGAGACAATTAAACAAAAATAGATTATGGGGTGAGTGTCAATCTGAAATCGAATTAAGCAAGAGAATAAAAGTAATAGCAGTGTTCAAGTAGGTGAGAATCAGGTTTGGTGAAATCTTAGGCATCCAGGGACTCACATGTCTCGCCTTTATGCTCTAAATTGCTCAACAACATCATGACAGGCTGGGCCTGTGTGACGCCCTATGTTTAATAAGATGTCTTGAAGGGGCTCCCAACCTAAGGTACTACCAACGACTTTCGTTCTTATTGATAGTTCTCTAAGCTTCCATCTACCCCGTGTCACTAGAGTAGACGTCCACTTAGAGGTGAAGTTGGTGTTGGTGCTAATTACCCACAGTCTCTCCCTATCTTCCTTCGAACGGCTAGAGAGTGAAGGCTGATTATTGTTGGTCAAGCTCACTTGGCTTCTCCTTTCGGTCCTTCACCAAGCTGCTACTAGATTTAAGATAGATTGCTCAATAATCAATCAAGAATCAGATTAAAAGTGGTGTCATTTTCTTGACTGTGCTGCAACAGGCTGAGACAGTGCTGAGTACGTGACTGAGCCTGTGGCTGAGCTTGTCGAGAACACAAGGTCAATTATACAGATTGGTTCTTGCAGGCGCTCTCAACCTATACTGAACCTATTTGTTTTCACTCACAGGTTCCTCCCAAAGTTCTCACTCATCCTAATGCTTTTGCATCGGTCAAACTAAGGGGATTAAGAATTGGTGTTGAGGTTAATTCCTCAATTAGTTCCTAATTTTTTTCGAAACTAAGAGCTAAGGGTTGGTTGTTGTTGTTCCAGCAACTATGGTTTCTCCTTTCGGTCCTTCACATAGCTACCTATAATCATGTATGGGTTTGATCAAGACTCAAACATGGAGCGAGTTTGCAACAACCAAACAAGAAAAACGGTTAAGAACATATGAAGGGAAATTTATTGCACTAAGAACAGAGATATGCTTCATCCCTTCAACCTAAGAGGGGTTGTTTTAGTTCATAATCAAGGTTACAGGAAAAAAAAAAGAAATTAAAGGTAGTATAATGTTTGGAATAGTTTTGGAGGTTAGGGACAACAAGATTTCTGCCTAGAAAAGGCTCCAGAATTGTGTTTTCCCTTGAACCCTTTGTTCCAAGAACTTCTGCAAGTTATGGTGTTAATCGAGGGTTCAGTTCGATGTCTGTTCTTCCTTTCTCCTTCTCTTTTGTGGTGCAGATTTCTCTCTTCTCTTCTCTCCCACGTGCTGGAAGGTATGGCAGTTGGGCAAGTTAAGCTTCAGTTGCCCATCTTGCTTCTCGAGATAAGGCACCATGGGAGGTGTGCCGAATGGGTGAAATCTGCAAATCTACATATTTTTAATAGACTTAGAGGGAGGATAATGGTTCTTTAATTGTTAAATTCTTTGGGTGTGATGATTATCCCCTCTTTCTCATGCTTAAAGTCTTCTGAGTCGCTCAGGTCATGATTGTAGAGTTAAAAGTTCTGGAAGTGGTGAAGCTCTGCAAGTGGCTGAGTTTAATATTCATATCTTCGCGTTCTGGTCATCTGTGAATTCCACAAGCTGAGCGTATGTTGGGCCTGTGCCTGAGGCTGTATGCAATTTCTTCCCATTTTCCTGTGCAATTGAATTCAGCTCTTTTTGAGATTGGTGGAGTGGCGTGATGGCTTCGTGGATCAAGGCAAAGGTGGTGAAATCCAGTGGATAGCTTGTGATTGGAGGGGGATTCGTATCCTTTCACTGATTCTGCAATGAACAACAGGCTGTCAAATAGGCTCTGCTGTGCCAGAGGCTGTTTCATCGAATTCTCTAATAAAATCTCCAAAATTCTTCAGAATGCACCTGGAATCACTAATCATACAGTAAGGGATGGGATTTAAGGGAATAGGATGAAATAATTCAAAGTAAGGCATATAGTCATGATAAATCGAGAGAAAATATATCTAAAATCATGCCTAAAACTATGCATATTTCATGTGCATCAAAATACCCCAAACTGAAGATTTTGCTTGTCCTCAAGCAATCAGAAGAGGAAAGAAGGCATGAATTTGAAAGAAAGTAAAGACAATTTCAAAGCATCAGATTTTCACCAGGTTTCTCCCTTGTGATGTCCTATTTCAGGAATCCTCTTATTTTTCTTCAATACTGCATTCGATTCTAACCAAATTCCTTGTCTGTAGTTTTTATCATGAAAATCACAGGAATAATTTCGCAACTGGCCTCCATTACTTCTGTCATTCGAGGGATTCAGTTAAAGATTGAAAAGCGAAGAACAGTACCTCATATGCAGACCCATTACCTCTTGTCTCCACTAATGTGCATAAGTCATCAAGCAGGATCACTAGAACTTTATCCGAGTTGTATTGAGGCTGGGTGAGGGTTGTTAAAGAAAGGTGGATGGTTTTTGCATAGGTCAATGGCTTGTGAACTTTATTTATGAACAGCGTGAGACAGTGTAGAGGTTGTTTGACCTTGTTTTTTCTGCAGTCTCACGCTATTCAGTAACTGTGTCCCAATGCTTCAGCCACTCTTGATGTAACCACTGACTCCAATAGACGGATTGGATTTGTATTCCTTGGTGGAGTATGATTCTTCAGATGTCGCCTTTGTCCTTCCTCCCTTTCTTTTTTTTTCTTTTCTTTTTTTCTTCTTCCCATATGTTTTTCATTTTCTTTTTCAAGGGGAGGATGGAGTTTGTGCTTCTGGTGGCGTTTTGATTTTTGCACTGGCTGAGTATGGGTCATCTCTTTTTCTAATCTCAATCAATTCTTGCTCACAGGCTCATTGACAGGGTGAGGCTATTTGAAGGAGTTTTGTGCCCTTAGACACGGATGGCCCCTGCTTATGGCTACAAATGGTTGATGTGGACTGTGCAGGGTAATTGAATGAAATAGGGGCCATCTTGATTGGCTCAAATGGGTTTCCAAGGGTTCGATGAGAGGCGTGTGGTTCTGTGTGGTCTGTAGTTGTGCCAAAGATGGCCTAGATCCTTTTCTTGCTCGTAGACTTTGCTTGAGATTTCGCCTTGTCAAAGGTAAGGGCCTGTTCTAAGGTAAACAGGCTGAGCTTGTTTCATTTAGAAAAATTCTTTAACATGGTCCTTCTTTCGACAGAGTTCATGGAATGCAGTTGCTTGATTATTCCTGTTCTGCTTGTTTTGGAAAAAAATAAGACAAGTCATAAGATTAGGGTCTTGAGCATAATTTAAATGGAACAAGAGAGAGTGCATAAATATAAGGACAAGCTCACATTGGGAGAACAAAGTGAAAATAGATAAAAATTGAAATTGCATTACATGAACACTAGAAAGTACATAGCATAATTGCACTCTAAAATACCCCAAACTGAAAAACTTGTAGTGTCCTCACTGCAGAAGCAAAACAAAAACAGGATGCAAAGAAATACACTGTCAAAAACAAAAGAGAAAAGGTCTAGGCTAAGTTATATTGACACAAAAATACCCCAAACTGAAAGTCTAACTATGGGTAGTGGGGTTAGTCTAGACTAGTTCTGTGCTGCAGGATCGGGGGAAAGTTAGTTTCTGGGCCTTTTCTTCCCGGATGGTGGCTGAGGTGGTCCTGGCGGTGCCCTGGTCAGTGCCTTTGCCATGTTGAGGAGGTTGGTGAGAGGGCGGCGGTGGATGATTCTGGGGGTGGGTCCACCGTCATGTCGATGATTTCGGATTCGGGAATGGCCGCGCTTTTTGGTGCGCACTTTTTGCGGTGGTGGTTTTCTGGAGGGGGTTTAGGTTTACGTCAATCCCGCCGCTAGGGATTGTAATTTGGGTACGAGGGCGGCGGGTGTAATGGGTGAGTGGGGTTGTTCGTGTGGTGGATGGTGTGGTTTGAGAGGTGTCGGGTATGGTGGCTGTGGTTTCTGTGGTTGGTGCAGGGAGGGCGAGAAGGGGTGGGGGTTAGGCGTTTTGTGGTGGGTAAAGGCGAGCGTACTCGCTAATGAGGAATTGGAGGGAAGGTAGGTCTAGGTGTAGTTGCAGTGGTGGGGGAAGTATTGGCAGGTTACGTTGGATGGAGTGGAAGAGTGGGCGGTTGATGGTGTAGGTTCTAGTGGGGTTGAGGGGTGGGAGATTACGGTTAGGTCGGGTTGGGGAAGAAGGAGGGGTCGTGGGTGGGGTGTTTTTGTTGCCGCCGGCCATGATGGTGAAGGGAGCAATTTTTGGTGTTTTAGGGTTTGCAGCAGTGGGTAGACGAAAGGAAGAAGATGAAGTGAAAAGGTAAGAGCAGGGGTTTTCTTTTTAAAGCCAATGAACAGGAGTGAGGGATGGTGAAGGGGTAGGAAAGTGAAGAGTTAGGTCTGTTGGGTAATGATTGTTGCCGCCCATTCATATGTATATGTGCCCCCTTTTTCAGAATTTGGGTTATGTCTATTCGCATGAATGACACGTGGGTAAGGGGGGATAATTGTGTTGGGCAGAATTTATTTAGCGTGTGAGACAAATTTTTCCTGTTCCTCTTTTTACGCTGGGAACTGTAGCCGAAATAGGCTGAGCCTGTTTGTGACTACAGGGCCACAGGCTGTGCCTTGGTATTGACATTGTTTACAAGGAAAAATTTGTTTCCTATATTCAGCAAGACTCTACCCCTATCATTTTGTTCGAGGCTCCCTATCATTAATTATCCCCTAAGTGCGAGAAATCGTCTAAATGAGTTGTTAGATTAGTGTGGAAGTTTGACACAGGCTCAGCCTGTGATGGGGCTGTGGTGAGCCTAAGTAGTGTCAAAATACTCCTTTTTGCAAAAATTTGTTGAAGCTGGCTATTTAAAAAGGGTAACGAGGAACTTCCCTAATGAATTTCTGACTTGATGATTCCTTTCCTCAAATTTACAGCACCTAACAAAAACAAAAGAAAACACGCAAAGGAAAAACAAAACAAACTTGAAAGAAAGTAAAGGAAAGAAAATTGAAAATTACCACACTTGGAGGTTGCCCAAGTGGTGCTTCTTTTACGTCTTTTAGCTGGACACCTCCCCATCTTGCTAGCTGGGAGGTGGATCATGGAGAAATTGAGTCTCCTGATATTCATTGGCTCTTGTGTGATACAGCTTCAGCCTGTGTCCATTTACCTTTAACGGATGTGTCTGCTCATCGTAGATCTCTACTGCTCCATGTGGGTAACAGTGTGACACAGTGAAAGATCCAGACCATCTTGATCAAAACTTTCCAGGGAATAGCTTTAGGCGAGAGTTGCAAAGAAGAATTTGGTCACCTTTCTTGAATTGCTTGGGCTGGATCCTGCTGTCATGCCACTTCTTTGTCTTTTCCTTGTATAGCTTGGCATTCTCATATGCTTCCAGCCTTAGATCGTCTAATTCATTGAGCTGCAACGGCCTCTACTCTCCTACCGCCTGTGTATCAAAGTTTAGTGCCTTAATGGCCCAATACGCCTTGTGCTCAAGTTCCACAGGTAGGTGGCAAGCTTTTCCAAAGACGAGGCGATATGGTGTGGTGCCTATGGGTGCTTTGTAAGCTGTGTAGTATGCCCAAAGAGCATCATCAAGCTTCACTGCCCAATGCTTGTGTGATGGTCCCACTATCTTCTCCAAAATTTACTTGATCTCCCTATTTGTCACCTGGACTTGGCCACCTGTCTGAGGATGGTAGGGAGTGGCCACTTTGTGTCTGATTCCATACTTCCTCAGGAGAGCTTCAAATTGCCTATTGCAAAAATGGGTGCCACCATCATTGATTATGGCTCTGGGTGTGCCAAACTGAGTGAATATGCTTTTCTTCAAGAACCGTGTCACTACCCTGGCATCATTTGTTGGGGAGGCAACAGCCTCAACCCATTTGGAAACATAATCCATAGCCACCAAGATGTAGTTGTTCCCATATGAACTTGGGAATGGTCCCATGAAGTCAATCCCCCAAACGTCAAATAGCTCTACCTCTAGTATGCCCTGTTGTGGCATTTCTTACCTACTTGAGAGGTTCCCTATTCGTTGGCGTTCCTTGCAGGCTATCACCCAATTGCGTGCATCCTTGAACAAAGTAGGCCAATATAGGCCAGCTTGTAAGACTTTTGAGGCTGTCCTGGTTGCACCACGGTGTCCTCCGTACTGTGCATTGTGGCAACCATGTAGGACTTATGGCACTTCTTCTTCAGGAATACATCATCTGATCATCCCATCCCCACACCTTCTAAATAGTAAGGGTTCATCCCAGAGGTAGTTCTTCATACCAGAGAAGAACTTCTTCCGCTGAGAATAGCTCAGATCAGGTGGGAGTGCTCCACAGGCTAAGAAATTGACAATTTTTGCATACGACGGCATGAGCCTGTGAGTGACACTATTGATGGTTGCGATGAAGCTGTTGTTAGTGTAATATGCCCAAAAGCCAATCATGGATGATTATTTGTAGTCATGTATACGCATTATGGTTATTCTAATTAGTATCGTTTATGAGATAAACGCTTGCACATACTTATAACCCTAGAATATTTTATATTCTTAACTGTCCCTAGTCGATTATTATTATGGATGGGTTGTAATAATAAATTAAGACTAGCGTATGTTGAGAATTGCATATGTGATATGAATTCTACATACGGGTACAAGTTAGAGAACTTGTGGACTGGACCGACCCACATAAGAACGCTACATGGAACGTTATATGTTTTGTCGATAGCGGTTCTAATATGTATTGTCCTTAGACCTGTGATCATCAAGGTTCCCAACATATGAGTCGTATACTTTGATATTACTCTTGGTTATTTCGTAAATGCGTAGACTTAGTGTAATCATTGGGTATACGATAAGTGTGTAGTGGGTTTTGTATGATCCAGAGGGGATTCGTCCAACCCATATAACGGGTATATTATCGGAGTGTTTCTTGATAGAGTAGAACCGTAAATGCATGACCATGCTCGGATAATGATATATGATATCATTGGTATCCGTTTTACCGGTTAACTCGAGGATCAAGAAACCGAGATTAAACATATACGAGATTGACATATTCCATGTCTCGTGTTTAATCTTGATAATGGGACGAACGGACGATGACATGTTACGAGGCATAGAGAATCAGTACAGATCTTGTCGTTCGGGTAGCAATGATGTGTTGCTAGACGCCGCTCTTTACTTATAATTGTAAATGAGATTTTACAATTATTGTCGGACGTTACAAGTGCCTACCCACACAAAGAGCTGTTGATTCGAGCAGGTGGTTGAACCGTGGTTGGACCATGGTTGAACCGGGTGTGGTTGAACTGTGGTTGGACCGTGGTTGGACCAAGGTCGTTTTGGCTGGTTTGGCTCAATAAAAGTCTGACTTATTTGAACCATACTTAGTGCTATGATGTGTAATCCCATTTTTGGAGACATAATTATGATGGGCCATTGTGTTGGCCACCTTGTCTCTTGAGTGGGATTAGTGGGTGCATAATTGGATTATACATTGAGTGATCAGATCACTATTCATCACTTGAGTCTGATTTTTGCAGAGCTTTCACCCTTGAGAGTGTCTTGAGAGTGTTCTTCATTTTCAGACCATACACCTTCTTTGAGAAAGAAGAGAGAAACACCACAAACACAGCTCCCGGAAACCTGCTGCTAGTATATCAGTTCGGGAGAGCTCGGGTTGGAGATCGTGAGACAATTCCTGACCAGCGATCACGGTTTGTGTGTATACCGTAGAGGGGCGAGGCCTTTTGTCTGGCTCTAGCTGATTCGGTTCTACAGTTGGGTGAAAGACCTCAACCGTTACAGGTATGAAAATTGTTATTCGGTTTAGCTCCCTTCACATGGATTCTCCATGTGTATCTGGTATTTCCGCTGCGTATACTTGTTGTATTTTTGTGCTTTTGATTGTCAATTGCATGAACCGGATACTTACAGTGGTAGCGGAGCCTCTTGTGAAGTCCTAAACCAAATTTTGTGTGTTCATATGTTATATGTGATATAGCTTGAACATGCTAGGCATATGTGATATGTTGTTTTCAATTATGTATATGTGATATATGTATTGATTTTGGTGTTTGTCAAAAGAGTTTTGACAAAGAGAACTTGATTGGTATGTGATGTCAATCAAGGAGTTCTTGGCAGTAAGTCGAAAGAGTTCGACTTGGAAAAACCGAGTGTCGGTTTGTGTTTTGAACGATTGTAGTTCAAGTTCTGCAGGCCTAGAACATCGATGTTGGTAGGACTAACATCGATGTTCATGTGTTGATTAGCCTTTGCCGAGCCGAATTAACATCGATGTTAAGTAGGCTGGTTTTGGCCGAATCAAATTAACATCGATGTTGCGTTATCAACATCGATGTTGACATGAAGAGGCCTTGGCAGAACTCTCAAAACATCAATGTTTAAGAGTTGAACATCGATGTTATTTGAGCTCGGCCAAATTGTTTTGAGTTCCAGAGCTCCAACAACATCGATGTTGTAATGTCCAACATCGATGTTCTTGAGTTCCAGAACCCAAACATCGATGTTTAAATGTTAAACATCGATGTTAAAATGCTACTGCCAAAACTTGAACTTTTCAGAATCTCAACAACATCGATGTTTGAAAGTGCAACATCGATGTTATTGAGCTACTGCCAAAAGGTTTGGAGTTCAAGTTACACACAACATCGATGTTATGGAGCTACTGCCAAAATTGTTTGGAGCTCGAGTTCTCACAACATCGATGTTTTAATGTCCAACATCGATGTTATTGAGCTACTGCCAAAGAGTTGGGACAATTTGATTGTCACAACATCGATGTTCCAAATGGTAACATCGATGTTACCATATAATTTTTGGGCCGGGGCTCTGCCCTGAGCCTTGGCAAGGGCGCTGCCCCTTCACCCCGCCCGCTAACCGGCTAGCGGGACCGCCGTGCTACCTCTGCGTAGCGGCTTATATTGCATATGATGCATTGTTATTGTATATGAGATATATAATTTGTAACTTACATGACATCAATGTATGATTTATCAAGAACAAGCATGTGATGTGTAGGAATTATATGTTGATGAAAATATTAAGTTCTTAGTTGCCGTCCATGGTAATTACTCATCATTGCTTCGATCAACAAATGGTAGGTTTTGCCAAAGCAAGGTGCCTTTGTTTATCTTAGCAAGGTGCGACGCGATAATTGTAATATCGGAACTGCTTATTGTGGTGTTGAACTTAACTAGGTCATCTTAATAGGATTAAGGACTTAGAGGCAAGGAGTTGAGCTAAGTCTATGAGATAGACTAGAACAAAGTGTTGTTCACTCAACTATCCAAGAGTTACATGAGATGTAATTGACAAGAGTTGTCTACCTAAATAAC
>JAKUCV010005882.1:0-64445 GCA_028386065.3 Turnera subulata | reverse complement strand
TTTGTAATAAAGGACAATTGTTGTTCCATTTATTTCAATGATGTATATTATGGTGGTGCATATTTGAGCAATGGTTTGTATGTTCTAAACCTAGAAACCGCAATCTATAACGTTAACACGAAGAAGGTTAGAACGAATGATTCCAATGAAACGTACCTTTGGCATTGTCGTTTAGGCCATATAAACGAGACTCGTATATCTGAACTCCATAAAGATGGACTTTTAGACTCATTTGATTATGAATCATTTGAGACGTGTGAGTCGTGTTTGTTAGGCAAAATGACGAAGGCTCCTTTTACCGGTAAGGGTGAGAGAGCATCGGACTTATTAGGTCTTATACATAGTGATGTATGCGGACCTATGTCCACACAGGCTAGAGGTGTTTTTTCATACTTCATTACATTTACTGACGATTTCAGTAGATATTGCTATGTGTATCTAATGAGACACAAGTCAGAATCCTTTGAAAAGTTCAAAGAATTTAAGAATGAAGTACAGAATCAACTCGGTAAAAGTATTAAGATGCTTCGATCAGATCGAGGAGGTGAATACTTAGACCGGGAATTCCTTGATTATCTAAAGGAGTGTGGTATAGTATCACAGCTCACTCCGCCGGGTACGCCTCAATGGAATGGTGTATCCGAAAGGAGGAATAGAACCTTGTTGGACATGGTTCGTTTGATGATGAGTCAAGCTGACCTTCCTCCTTCGTTTTGGGGACATGCATTATTGAGTGCAGCTTTTACACTAAACCGTATTCCATCTAAATCCGTCGAAAAGATACCATATGAGATATGGACTGGGAAGCGTCCCAATTTGTCTTTTATAAGAATTTGGGGTTGTGAGGCTTACGTAAGACGGGAAGCTTCGGATAAACTCGGCCCTAAATCCGACAAGTGCCTCTTTGTAGGATACCCTAAGGAAACAAAAGGGTATTATTTCTATAATCCTTTAGAGCACAAAGTGTTTGTGGCTCAGACTGCTATTTTTCTAGAAAGAGAATTTATTTCTAGAAGAATCAGTGGGAGGAAAGTAGAACTCGAAGAAGTTCGAGAGATAGAGGCTGAGATGGAACAAGGGCAGGAACCACAAGAAGTTGTGGATGAGATTCCTGTGCCTGTAACACAAGTACCGCGTAGGTCGGATAGGACTCGGTATGAGCCTGAGAGATATGGATTTCTCATGACTCATGCTGGAGACGTGATGCTCATAGATGAGGATGAGCCCACTTCCTATCAGCAGGCCATTACGGGTCCGGACTCTGAGAAGTGGCTAGAGGCCATGAATTCGGAAATGGAATCCATGTACAAAAACAAGGTATGGACCTTGGTTGATCCACGAAGGGGTAAAACCCATTGGGTGCAAATGGGTCTTTAAGAGAAAGACCGACATGGATGGTAATGTGATTACCTATAAAGGGCGATTGGTTGCGAAAGGTTTCAAGCAAGTTCATGGTATTGACTATGATGAAACTTTCTCACCAGTTGCCATGGTTAAATCCATCTGGATTCTTTTGGCTATAGCGGCATACTATGATTATGAGATATGGCAAATGGATGTCAAAACCGCTTTCCTTAACGGAAATTTTAGAGGATGTGTACTTGACACAACCTGAAGGTTTTGTCAATCCAAGGTATGCTAATATGGTATGCAAGTTGCAGAGATCCATTTATGAATTGAAGCAAGCTTCTAGGAATTGGAATCTTCATTTTAATGATGTGATCAAAGAGTTTGGTTTCATTAAGAACGAAGATGAACTATGTGTTTACAAGAAGGTTAGTGGGAGCACTATTGTTTTTCTTGTTGTTGTATGTTGACGACATCCTACTCATTGGGAATGACATTCCGACACTACAGTCCGTAAAGACTTGGTTATGAAAGAATTTCTCGATGAAGGACTTAGGAGAAGCTGCCTATGTGTTAGGTATAAAGATCTATAGAGATAGATCCAAAAGGCTTCTCGGGCTAAGTCACAGTACGTATATTGACAAGGTGCTAATGAGGTTTAGCATGCAAGATTCCAAGAAAGGGTTCTTGCCCTTGTCACATGGCATATCTCTCTCAAAGAATCAATGTCCTAGTACATCTAAGGAGAGAGAGCGGATGATTAAGATTCCTTATGCTTTTGCAATAGGATCTATCATGTATGCCAAGTTATGTACTAGACCGGATGTCGCTTATGCTTTGAGTGTCATAATCAGATACCAAGCTGATCCCGATGAGTGTCACTGGACAGCTGTAAAGAACATCTTTAAGTACTTGAGAAGGACTAAGGATGCATTCCTGGTTTACGAAAGCGTTGATGAGCTCATTGTAAAGGGTTACACAGATGCTAGCTTCCAAACCGATAGGGGTGATTTTAGATCGCAGTTAGGATAGGTGTTTTTGTCTTGGAAGTGGTAATGTGTGCTGGAAGAGTTCCAAGCAATGTCCTAGTATATCTAAGGAGAGAGAGCGGATGATTAAGATTCCTTATGCTTTTGCAATAGGATCTATCATGTATGCCAAGTTATGTACTAGACCGGATGTCGCTTATGCTTTGAGTGTCACAATCAGATACCAAGCTGATCCCGATGAGTGTCACTGGACAGCTGTAAAGAACATCCTTAAGTACTTGAGAAGGACTAAGGATGCATTCCTGGTTTACGGAAGCGTTGATGAGCTCGTTGTAAAGGGTTACACAGATGCTAGCTTCCAAACCGATAGGGGTGATTTTAGATCGCAGTTAGGATAGGTGTTTTGTCTTGGAAGTGGTAATGTGTGCTGGAAGAGTTCCAAGCAAGGTACTGTATACTGGAAGAGTTCCAAGCAAGAGACAGTAGCCGACTCTACAACTGAGGCTGTGTATAGTTCCTTTTGGGAACAAAGTAGGAGATCTATTGTCTAATCTTCTCACGCAGCGGAAGCATGATGGTCATGCTAGATCCACATATATGAGATATATGGATGATTGGCTTTAGTGCAAGTGGGAGATTGTTAGTGTAATATGCCCAAAAGCCAATCATGGATGATTATTTGTAGTCATGTATACACATTAAGGTTATTCCAATAAGTATCGTTTATGAGATAAACGCTTGCACATACTTATAACCCTAGAATACTTTATATTCTTAAATTGTCCCTAGTCGATTATTATTATGGATGGGTTGTAATAATAAATTAAGACTAGCGTATGTTGAGAATTGCATATGTGATATGAATTCTACATACGGGTACAAGTTAGAGAACTTGTGGACTGGACCGACCCACATAAGAACGCTACATGGAACGTTATATGTTTTGTCGATAGCGGTTCTTATAATGTATTGTCCTTAGACCTGTGATCATCAAGGTTCCCAACATGTGAGTCATATGCTTTGATATTATTCCTGGTCATCCGTAACTGGATAGACGTAAGGGTAATCATTGGGTATATGATGAGTGTGTAGTGGGTTTTGTATGATCCAGAGGGGATTCGTCCAACCCATATAACGGGTATATTATCGGAGTGTTTCTTGATAGAGTAGAACCGTAAATGCATGGCCATGCTCGGATAATGATATATGATATCATTGGTATCCGTTTTACCGGTTAACTCGAGGATCAAGAAACCGAGATTAAACATATACGAGATTGACATATTCCATGTCTCGTGTTTAATCTTGATAATGGGACGAACGGACGATGACATGTTACGAGGTATAGAGAATCAGTACAGATCTTGTCGTTCGGGTAGCAATGATGTGTTGCTAGACGCCGCTCTTTGCTTATAATTGTAAATGAGATTTTACAATTATTGCCGGACGTTACAAGTGCCTACCCACACAAAGAGCTGTTGATTCGAGCAGGTGGTTGAATCGTGGTTGGACCATGGTTGAACCGGGTGTGGTTGAACTGTGGTTGGACCGTGGTTGGACCAAGGTCGTTTTGGCTGGTTTGGCTCAATAAAAGTCTGACTTATTTGAACCATACTTAGTGCTATGATGTGTAATCCCATTAGTGGAGACATAATTATGATGGGCCATTGTGTTGGCCACCTTGTCTCTTGAGTGGGATTAGTGGGTGCATAATTGGATTATGCATTGAGTGATTAGATCACTATTCATCACTTGAGTCTTATTTTTGCAGAGCTTTCACCTTTGAGAGTGTCTTGAGAGTGTTCTTCATTTTCAGACCATACACCTTCTTTGAGAAAGAAGAGAGAAACACCACAAACACAGCTCCCGGAAACCTGCTGCTAGCACATCAGTTCGGGAGAGCTCGGGTTGGAGATCGTGAGACGATTCCTGACCAGCAATCACGGTTCGTGTGGATACCGTAGAGGGGCGAGGCCTTTTGTCTGGCTCTAGCTGATTCGGTTCTACAGTTGGGTGAAAGACCTCAACCGTTACAGGTATGAAAATTGTTATTCGGTTTAGCTCCCTTCACATGGATCCTCCATGTGTATCCGGTATTTCCGCTGCGCATACTTGTTGTATTTTTGTGCTTTTGATTGTCAATTGCATGAACCGGATACTTACAGCTGTCATCTGGGAGGTGGTCATCAATGGGCATGTCCTCTCTTGGCATGTGTTCTAGGGGTAGTCTGGATAAGTGGTCAGCTACTACATTCTCTGTAACCTTATTATCGCAGATTTCCAAGTCAAATTCCTGAAGTTGGAGTATCCATCTCAAGAGTCTTGGCTTGGTTTCCTTCTTTGTTAGCAGGTACTTCAGGGATGAGTGGTCGGTGTGTATGATGACCTTGGAACCTAGCAGGTTTGCCCGAAATTTCCCAATGGCAAAGACTACTACCAAGAGTTCCTTTTCAGTTGTGGCGTAATTGACTTGTGCCTCATCCAAAGTACAGCTGGCATGGAGTTTGTTGTCCTTCCTTTGTCCAAGCACTGCCCCTACAGTATGGTCACTGGCATCACACATGATCTCAAAAGGCTGGGTCCAATCTGGGGGCAGAATGATTGGGGCTGTGGTCAATGCTGTTTTGATCCTGTGGAAAACTTCTAAACAAGATTCATCAAATACAAATTCGGCATCCTTACTAAGGAGATTCGTCAAAGGTTTTGCAATCTTTGAGAAGTCTTTAATAAAGCGCCTACAAAACCAGCATGACCAAGGAAAGCTCCAATTGCCTTAACAGAATTGGGTGGTGGAAGTTTTTCAATTATATCAATTTTGGCTTGGTCTACCTCAATACCTCGTCCTAAAATTTTGTGCCCAAGGACAATTCCTTCAGTCACCATGAAATGACACTTTTCCCAATTGAGAACAAGCTTAACAGCCTCACACCGTGCTAGCACTGTTTCAAGGTTATCCAGACAAATATCGAAAGAAGTGCCATAGACAGAAAAATCATCCATGAATAACTCCATTATATGCTCTATCAGGTCATGGAATATGGCCATCATACAACGCTGAAATGTGGCAGAGGCGTTGCATAAACCGAATGGCATGCGCCTATATGCAAATGTGCCATAAGGGCATGTAAATGTTGTTTTTTTCTGATCGCTTGGGTGGATCAGGATCTGGAAGAATCCAAAGTATCCATCCAAGTAGCGAAAATGCGTGTGCTTGGCAAGTCTCTCTAACATTTGATCAATGAATGGCAAAGGAAAATGGTCTTTTCTAGTAGCCTTGTTAAGGTTCCAATAGTATATACACATTCTCCAGCCCTTGACAGTCCTAGTTGGTATGAGCTCTTCCCTTTCATTTTTCATAACTGTCATTCCTCCCTTCTTAGGAACTACATGCATGGCACTTACCCAAGGACTATCTGAAATTGGATAAATTATCCCAGCATCTAATAGTTTTAAGATTTCCTTTTTAACCACTTCTTTAATGTTTTCATTTAATCTTCTTTGTGGTTCTATTATGGGTTTGTTGCCTTCTTCTAAAAGAATACGATGCATGCAAAGGTTAGGGCTGATACCTATGAGATCGCCAATGGTGTAGCCGAGTGCCTTTCGGTGTTTGTTGACTACAGTGCGTACCTTGTCCTCTTCCTTCTGTGAAAGGTCAGCTCCAACAATAATGGGAAATGAAGAGGCTTCAGGGTTTAAGTAGATATACCTGAGGTTGGGTGGTAGAGGTTTCATTTCTACCCTTGGTGCCTCCGTTGCAAGTTCAGACTCCGCAGGTACTGTAACAGACTCTGAGACCGCGTCAGTTATAGGCTCAGCAACAACATCAGTCTGTTGTTCTACAGCTTGGTCCGGTGCGTCAATTTCTAGTACTGTTTCTTCTGCCAGAAACTTTTCTACCTCCCTTAGGGTTGTCTCGTCTCCCTCGATGAGTCCATTGACTAAGCAACCCAGCAGCTCATCTTTGTGTGTCTCAATGAGTTGGGATGCCTTGAAAAGCACATCAATAGGGTCTGGCACAGCATCTACCATGTAGCATTGTCCTGCTCCGAATTCATTCCTTTGCGCCTTCTGAACATTGAAATCCACTGTTTCTTCACCAAGTCAGAAAGTCAGCTTTCCATTGGCACAGTCGATCAAGGTCACCCCAAGATGATGGGCGTCTTCTCATCCTCGGTCATGTTCATCACTACGAAGTCTACAGGGATGAAAAAATTACCGACCTTAACTGGAACATCCTCGGTCATGTTCATCACTACGATCGGCAAGCTGGATGGTCATCCTTGTGGGTTTTATATCTCCAAGATTCATATTCTGAGTGATGGAGAGTGGTAGCAAGCTTACACTAGCCTCTAGATCACACAGGGCTCCTTCAATTTTCTTGTCCCCGATGTTGCAAGGGATTGTGAAGCTTCCTAGGTCTGAACACTCTCTGGGTGGATGGTGTTGAATAAGAGCGCTTCCCTGGGCTGTCATGGCTACAGTCTCAATGTCATCAATAGTTCTCTTCTTTGTCAGAATATCCTTAAGAAATTTAGCATATGAAGGCATTTGTGTAACTACATCACTAAAGGGCACATTGACATATAGCTTACTTAGCATTTCCTTAAACTTACGGAATTGCTTCTCCAGTTTGGATTTGTGGTACACCTCTGGGTATGGGAGCGGAGGTTGATAAGGCAGAACGGTCTGAGGCTGCTTCTCAGCTCTTCTTGTGCTCACAGCCCCAGGAACAGGCTCAGACAGGGACTTAGTCTGTGCTTGCACTGTCTGTCCAGAACTAGATGTCAATGCTTGTTGCTCTTCAGTCTGAGGCGATTTTGGTACTATGTCTTGCAACTCCTTCCCACCACGAAATGTCACAGCCTTGACATGCTCATTTCTTGGGTTCTCTATTGGTTTTTCTGGGAGAGCTCCTTGTTGGCTAGTGGACATGGAGGCTTGTTGGGCAATTTGATTTTTGAGGATTCTGTTGTGGGATTTGAGTTGGCTGATCTCCTCGCTTATTTTGTTCTGTTTCTCCAGGATGGACTGCAGCATGGTCATCATGTCGGTATTGTTGTCTTACTGTCCTCTTTGACCTTGCCTTTGGTACTGTGGCTATCCTCCCTGGTTCTATCTCTGGTACTGGGCCTGTTGTGGAATCCTCTCCTCGGCTGGTCCTTTCTAAGAGAAGTTTGGATGGTTTCTCCAGGATGGATTATAAGTGTTTCCATATGGGCCCTGCTTCTGCTGGATGTAGTGAGCTTACACAAAATCGCATTCTGTAAAAAGTGGGCAACTGGATTTACCGTGAGGTCCTCTACAACCTTCACAGTCTAGGGCTGTGGTTGAGGCTGTCTTGACTTGAGTAGCCCCTAGTTGCTTCTTGGGGGCTTCTATCTTTGCCTCAAGCTTAGTTACTCTGTCTACACCAATTACTCCAGAGGATTTGACTCCCCTGACTTGGGTCTTTCTCTTGGACAACGCCTCTAGAATGGCTACCCCATCATTATAATCCTTGTCCAAGAATGCACCATTGGCCATCTTGTCCAAGGTGTTCTGATTTTCATCACATAGGGCACAATAGAATTGTTCTAGCTGTACGGCCTCATCAATTCGGTGGTTTGGGCGTCTTCTGAGTAATCCCTTGAAACGCTCCCAAGCATCTCGAATTGATTCATCATAGCGATGATAGAAACCAATGAGCTGCTGCCTTAAACTTGCAGCTTTACTTGAGGGATGGTACTCCTTCAAGAAAGCTCTGACTAGACTATCCCAGTCAGTGAAATGGCCTGCTTCATGGTTGTTGAGCCATTCGAATGCCATATCTCTGAGTGAGAATGGGAACACCCTCATGTATAGCTGCTCCTTGGTCATCCCTGCTATGTTCACTGTGCTGCACACTCGCAGGAAGTTTCGCAAGTGCGAGTTTGGATCTTCAGAGGGGGTGCCTCCAAAGGTGCGCCTCTCCAGCATGCTCAGCAAGTTGGTTCTGATCTCATATGGAGCATCTACATTTGGAATGGCTATACTGTTGTGGATGATGGTGGTTCGTGGTTGTAGGAGCTGGGACATGGGGATGTAGGGTCGAACAGGCTGAGCCTGTTCAATGCCCTGGTGCGCTCCTTCGTTGGGTCTGTCCGCCATGCTTTGTTGCTTTTGTTTGCAAATCTGGTGGGTTGTCTTTTCGATCTCCTGGTGGAAGATCAGACCTGGTTGCTTGCTCCTAGTTTGGGGCATGCACCACCTGAAAACTTCGAACTAGAAAAAGAAAAGGGGTAAGTAATAAAAAGCCTAATAAATCAGATATGAAAAGCAATAGAATCAAGCGCCAGTCCCCGTCAACGGTGCCAAAAACTTGGTAGGGCAGTTGTCTACTGTCACAGGTTAATCCTGCAAGTGCACAGGGTAGTTGTAGTACTCTATCAAGGTCGTATCCACAGGGACTGGGTACTCCTTACCTAAGACAAATTAGGCTGGAGACAATTAAACAAAAACGGATTATGGGGTGAGTGTCAATCGAAAATCGAATTAAGCAAGAGAATAAAAGTAATAGCAGTGTTGAAGTAGGTGAGAATCAGGTTTGGTGAAATCTTAGGCATCCGGGGATTCACATGTGTGATGCCCTGTGTTTAATAAAATGTCTTGAAGGGGCTCCCAACCTAAGGTACTACCAACCCCATTCGATCTTATTGATAGTTCTCTAAGCTTCCATCTACCCCCTGTCACAAGAGTAGACGTCCATTTAGAGGTGAAGTTGGTGTTGGTGCTAATTACCCACAGTCTCTCCCTATCTTCTTTCGAACGGCTAGGGATTGAAGGCTGATTGTTGTTGGTCAAGCTCACTTGGCTTCTCCTTTCGGTCCTTCACCAAGCTACTACTAGATTTAAGATAGACTGCTCAATAATCAATCAAGAATCGGATTAAAAATGGTATCATTTTCTTGACTATACTGCAACAGACTGAGATAGTGCTGAGTCCGTGACTGAGCCTGTGGCTGAGCCTGTTGAGAACACAAGGTCAATTACACAGATTGGTTCTTGCAGACGCTCTCAACCTATTCTGAACCCATTTGTTTTCACTCACAGGTTCCTACCAAAGTTCTCACTCATCCTAATTCTTTCGCATCGGTCAAACCAAGGGGATTAAGAATTAGTGTTGAGGCTAATTCCTCAATTAGTTCCTAATTTCTTTCGAAACTAAGAGCTAAGGGTTGGTTGTTGTTGTTCCAGCAACTACGATTTCTCCTTTCGGTCCTTCGCCTAGCTACCTATAATCATGTATGGGTTTGATCAAGACTCAAACATGGAGCGTGTTTGCAACAACCAAACAAAAAAAACCGTTAAGAACATATGAAGGGCAATTTATTGCACTAAGAACAGAGACATGCTTCACCCCTTCAACCTAAGAGGGGTTGTTTTAGTTCATAATCAAGGTTACAGAAAAAAAAGAAATTAAAGGTAGCATAATGTTTGGAACAATTCTAGAGGTTAGGGACAACACGATTTCTGCCTAGAAAACGCTGTAGAATCGTGTTTTCCCTTGAACCCTTTGTTCCAAGAACTTCTGCAAGTTATGGGTGTTGATCAAGGGTTCAGCTCGATGTCTGTTCTTCCTTTCTCCTTCTCTTTTATGGTGCAGATTCCTCTCTTCTCTTCTCTCCCACGTGCTGGAAGGTATGGCAGTTGGGCAAGTTGAGCTTCAGTTGCCCATCTTGCTTCTCGAGATAAGGTACCATGGGAGGTGTGCCGAATGGGTGAAATTTGCAAATCTACAGATTTTTAGAAGACTTAGGGGGAGGATAATGGTTCTTTAATTGTTAAATTCTTTGGGTTTGATGATTATTCCCTCTTTCCCATGCTTAAAGTCTTCTAAGTCCCTCAAGTCATGATTGCAAAGTTGAAAGTTTTGCAAGTGGTGAAGCTCTGCAAGTGGCTGAGTTTAATATTCTTATCTTCGCATTCTAGTCATCTGCAGATTCCATAGGCTGAGCCTGTGCTGGGCCTGTGCCTGAGGCTGTATGCGATTTCTTCCCATTTTTCTGTGCAATTGAATTCAGCTCTTTTTGAGATTGATGGAGTGGCGTGATGGCTTCGTGGATCAAGGCAAAGGTGGGGAAATCCAGTGGATAACTTGTGATTGGAGGGGGATTCGTGGCCTTTCACTGATTTTGCAATGAACAACAGGCTGTCAAATAGGCTCATGCTGTGCCAGAGGCTGTTTCATCGAATTCTCCAATAAAATTTCCAAAATTCTTCAGAATGCACTTGGAATCACTAATCATACAGTAAGGGATGGGATTTAAGGGAATATGATGAAATAATGCAAAGTAAGGCATATAGTCATGATAAATCGAGAGAAAATATATCTAAAATCATGCCTAAAACTATGCATATTTCATGTGCATCATAGTGGAGTTAAGTTCTGGAATTTTCCTATGGGACTTGTTTTTCAAATTTTCATGACGTCAATTCATTCTACATGCATATGGGCAGTTAATTTTTGTTAAGTGATTTGTGTGAAAGCTTGTACGGGTAAGTCTGACAATGGCATGGATGCTTTTTCATGAGATTTTTTTTTCTTTCTTGGCATTTGATCTTAAATATTTTTCATAAGCTCTTGGTGATTATCTTGGAAGTCTTGATATGAATTCTTTTTTATTGTGCGAATAGGTGGAGATTTTCAAAACCCTCATTTGTTTTGTTTTGTTTTGTTTGCTTGAGGACAAGCAAAGATTAAGTTTGAGGAGATTTGATAACATCTAAATGTTATTGTTTTTATGATGGTTTTGAATGGCGTTTACTATGTTTTCTATGCCAATTACATGTATAATCTATATATTATTGTGTGTTTTCATGCATTGTGTCAATTAATACTTAAATTTTGCTGATTAAGTATTTTTATCAAGAATTTATAGTTTTTATTGAAGAATGGAAACTTTTTAGCCAAGTTTGGAAACCAGACCCAATTTAGGAAATTTTCTGCAATGAGCACAGCTGACTATTTTGAAGATTCCGGGAGTTCTAGGCATCGAAATTAATTGAGACCAATTGGAAACAAAATGAGAGTTCAAGATCTTTCTATGGATTAAATTTCATAATTTTTGAACGTGTCTATAGGGAGCAGTAATTATTTTAATCCAGCCCAGGATGCAGATTTTTCTGTGCCGACCCAGGCCAAGTTTTTTGTCCATATCTTGAGCTACAGAAGTCCAATTGAAGAGTTCTTCATATGAAAAGAAAGCTGAGAGAATTATCTAGAACTTTGTAGAAGAGCCCAACACCCATTTCGGATGTCTTCTAGGAGTAAATTGGCATGAAAGTTTCGGGTCAGAAAACAGACAAAAGTCCAACTTGGAGTGAAAGTCAAGAATTCTATTTCCATTCAAAGAAAGAGTGCCCCACCGACTTCCACCAGCTAAAGACAGTATAAAAGGACCCCTTAGGTTGACATATTCAGGAGGCAGAAGTCAGAGCACGAAGCTCTGCCAAATTGATTAGTTATTAGGTTACACACATTAGTAGGGTTAGGGTTTTCTACTCTTTTGGATCCTCTAGGTGGTACCGAATTTCTCATCCAATTTCAAAGGTTGTTCCTCACAACAATTCAACATCTTTCCAGCAAGATTTGAAGGTTCAGAGTCACAAAATCACCAGTCCAATTGCAGCAAAAAGCGAGACAATAGGAGCAAGAAGTGGACGCCACACCTACCAACACCAATCGGCCAATCGATCCCTCTCTCTCTCTTTTATTCTTTTTTTCTTTCTATTAAATTGTTTACTTGACGAATTCTTGTGAGATTTTGATTGATTGCTATTTTATTATGAGGAACTAATTCTCTAATCTAGGAATAGGGATGTAGCCAATTACTTCTATGGTTTTATTATCTATGAATTGATTTTATTCAATTAATTATGTTGATTGTTCAATCTCTGTGTGCTGAATTACCTATCTACTTTGGATTGATTCTTATTGATTGCAAGAAGCGAGAGCTTTGTGATTTATATGATGATACCTAGAAGAACATAGATTGATTGATGCTAAAATATGCGAGAGCTGATAGTTTCTTAGGGCTTGATTAATTGTTTTGTGCTTAATGAGTTTAGTATTGATGCTAGGCTATGCGAGAGCTAGGTAGTAATCTTTGCTGAATATTTGATTCAACATGAGAGAGCTGAGGATTAAGACATTAGAAACAATTGCCCACAATCACACATCAACATAGAAATCGATTTCCATGAATAATAAAGCTAGAAAGTAATTGTGTGAACCCCGATTTCCTAGATTGCTTTAGATATTGATAGAACTTTGCTATAGAATAAGTTTGCAATTTTATTTCTTTTTATCTGTTAATTTTGACATCACCTACACCATCTTTGATTGATTTTGTCTAGATAATCATAAGTTGTGATTTAGATAGTACTTATTTCTCTTGTTCTGTGGATCGACCTTGATTAGACTACTACACTACATAGTACATTATACGCTTGCAGTTAACAATCGTTGCGTTTACTCGTGAGATACTTGTGTATCGTGTTGTGAATTGATCAAGAATTATAAATTTGAAAAGTCACGCGTAAAAATAACGCATCATTTCCTGACAAGAATAATGTTCACTACAAGGCAAGAATGGTGGCTAAAGGCTATGCTCAGAAGGAGAGAATTTGTTATAATAAAGTATTTTCTCCAGTTGTTAAACATTTCCTCCATTAGAATTTTGTTGGCCTTGGTAGCACAGTTGAATTTAGAGCTAGCTCAACTTGATGTGAAGACCGCATTCTTACACGATGACTTGAAGGAGGAAATCTATATGTCTCAGCCAGATGGATACAAAACTGTTGGTAAAGAAAAGTGGATATGTAAACTAGACAAGTCATTGTACGGATTGAAGCAATCACCTGGACAGTGGTACAAATGATATTACAAGTTTATGTTGGATCAGAAGTACACAAGAAGTAAATACGACCATTGTGTGTATTTGAGCAGACTTCAACACAGAACCTACATCTACCTACTCTTATATGTTGATGATATGCTGATAGCAGCAAAGAGCCAAGTTGAAATTGACAAGTTAAAGGCTCAATTGAGTAAAGAGTTTGAGATGAAGGATTTGGGAGAAGCCAAAAAGATTCCCGACATAGAGATAATTAGGGACAGAAAGAGAGGCAAGCTTTGGCTGACACAGAAGCATTTGACGAAAGTACTACAGTATTTTGGGATGAATGAAGAGTCAAATCCTGTAAGTACACCCCTTGCTCCTCATTTGAAACTTAGTAGTCAGTTATCTCCACAGTCTGATGTGGAATGAGAATATATGGCAAATGTCCCATACGCTAATGTAGTAGGAAGCTTGATATATGCAATAGTGTGTACGAGACCTGATATTTCACAAGTTGTTAGTGTTGTGAGCAAATACATGCATGATCCTGACAGAGGTCACTGGCAAGTTGTGAAATGGATCTTTCGGTATATCAAAGATGCCGTAGATTTTGGCGTAGTGTTTGAGCGGGATGAATCACTTGGTCAAAGCATAGTTGGATATTGTGATTCTGACTATGCAGGAAATTTGGATAAATGACGAGTGACAACGGGCTATTTGTTCACTTTAGAAAAAGCCCCAGTTAGTAGGAAGTCTACTTTACAGTCAATAGTGGCTTTGTCTACAATAAATGCAGAGTATATGGCTATTACAGAAGCTGTAAAGGAGGCAATTTAGCTTCATGGGTTGCTAAAAGACTTGGGAGTTGGTCAGAAACAACTTGTGATATATTCTGACAGTCAGAGTGCTATTCATTTAGCAAAGAATCAAGTCTTTCATGCACGGACGAAGCATATTGATGTTCGCTATCATTTTGTGCGGGAAATTCTTGAAGAAGAGGAGATATTTCTCCAGAAAATTTTGACTACGGAGAATCCTGCAGATATATTGACCCAAATGGTGACAAGGGCCAAGTTTGAACATTGTTTAGACTTGGACAATATCCTGCGCTTTTGAGGTGGCGCCAGATGGCGCAATTTAGAGGCACTGTGGAGTTCTTTATTTCATTGAGAAGATTTGTACTTGGTAGAAAAACCACATCTTCTCGAATCAAGTCTACCTAGGGAGATTAAATTTCTTCCAAGCTCCGGCACATGCCTCACATCTCCAAAAGTCTTCACAAAGCCATCATGCATTTTAATCTTCATACTACCAATACCATGAATTTTTAATTCATGATTATCTGCCAATACTACTGCTTCTCCGTCACTACAAGGCTTGTAGTTGCTAAACCACTCTTTATTTGCACAAATATGAAATAAATAGGTAGAGGCTAAAATCTATGAATCGTCAACATTGTGCTCACCTTTTCCTTCTTGTACCAGGAAGGCATCACCATCCGAATCATCTTCGACAATCATTGTCTCACCAGACTTCTTGCGATTTTTCTTTCAATTCTTCCATATCTTGCTTCATCTCTTCACAATAAAACTGGATATGGCCCTTCGCGTGACAGTAGTAACATTCTTTATCTTTGTAATCTACTCTTTCTCGTGAACCAGTTCTAGAATTTCTTCTAAACTTGTTAGGCCGTGACTAGCCCCTGCCACGGTTAACCTCTGCTACAGCCACTTCTTCCCCTGTACTGCTACTAGACTGGTTCAACTTGAAATTCTCCAGCAGCACTACTGTCACATCTACAACTGAAAGAGTCTGCTTCCCAACACAAGTGAATTCCTCAAATTGTCATACGAATGCGGAAGAGACACCAACAACATCAAGGCCTTGTCCTCTTTTTCATACTTCACATCAATACTAGCCAAGTTCTTTATCAATTTATTAAATCTATTGATGTGATTAACAACATACGTACCTTCATGCATCTTCAACTAGTCCAACTCCTTCTTCACAAACAATCAATTTGTGGGTGATTTCGACAAATAAATAAATATCTTCTAATTTCTTAATCAGCTCCACCGGACTTGTCTCGTCCATCGCATTGTACTTCACATCTGGCGCAAGAGTCAATCCGATGGTAATGACAGATCGTTGCTCGAGCTCCTCCCAATCTTCATCCTTCATGTCCTTTGGCTTCTTCTCCTTGCCAAAGAGCGTCTTAATCAATCCTTGTTGCACCAACAGATCTTTAATGTTGCTTTGCCACAGACTGAAATCTTTCTTGCCATTAAACTGCTCCACCTCAAACTTTGTGCCTGAAATCGCCATCGTGAACCTTTATTGAACCTACGCTCCGCTACCAATTTTTGGGAAAACTGCAAAAGATTCGTAGGAAAATAAAACTGGACACAAACATTTAATGTGGTTCGGCCTTAAACTGCCCTACGCCCACGAACTTCAAATCTTCACTAATACAAAAATATTAGTACATAAAACCTCCCAAGAAAATACTCCTTTCAAGTGATAAGACTTGTTTCTATTCTTTTTCTACTCTAGCTGCGCACCCACAACTACTTTGTAGCTCTGCAAAAAACTAACATAACACCTCCCATTTATAGTAGCTAAAGGGCGAGTACTTGGAGGACACTCCAAACAAAATTAATTGTCCTACTTTAACTTCAAGCCAAAGCATAATTTGGGCCAAATCCAATTGCAGCCCAAATCCCAACAAAAACAATGCAGAAAACACTTTGAAAATTATAAGGACAGTATTCAAACAACACATTGTTTCTTGTTAGCAGCCATAGATGCAAAGAAAACCGCAGACCATATTTTCTCACAGATCATTCCCACATTGGTAGCAGGCAATCCTTCAAAGAGGAAACAGGGTACCATGTGTGAATACCCGTCCCAAAATCACTTGGGCCTATTCACCTATTCCTTTCACCTTCTTCATCGGGTCAATCCCATGTCATTGGAGTCGCCACCTAAACTTTATTTAAGGTCAAAATTTGGGAAAAACATTCATGTGACTTCTTTAGGCTACATGGTCATGGCGAACCAAAGACATGGGATCGGGGGTTCGTCACGGATTGGAAGGTGTTAGGCACCCATCCATGTTGGTTCGAGACCTTATGCAATTGTGAAAAGTAAGTGTGCCTTGTGCAAGTGTGAAATTGTGGAAAATAAAGATAATGGGAGAAGAAGAAGATTTGGCTTGCATCCCGTTGTAAGACCGAGATTACCTACGTACCCGAGTGATCGGGGTCAAAGCCACGTAGTTCTAAACATGGCACAATTCGGCCACCCACATCATCAAAAGTATCAGTATATAATCAACAAAGATCAATCAAAAAGAGGGTTTAGTGTTACCTCTTGTACCCCTCCTCTAGCTCCTTGCAATGGTTTGATTTCTACCCCCACCTTCTTGCTGCTTCTAAGCTCTATGGTTGATCCTCTCTTGACCTCTCCTTGTGGACCGCTGCTAATGCCTTCCATGAAAATCTTCTAGAATTTCTGCCTAAAGAATTTGTTTCTAGGCTTGGAAAAGTAGAGTTTTTCCAAGAACTCAGGGCTTATAGGTGTGTATGTGAGAAAAGTGTGTCCTAAATTTTGCCTAGGCCGCCCTTTCGGGTTTTCAACCGAGTGGACTCTTTTTTTCAATTCTCTTTTTTTTTTTTTGCCTTTCTTCAAGGGAGTAGCAACCACAAACCCTTGGAGGGACACAATCGTGATGAGTCATAGGAGATATGCTTAAAAAGCTATTGAAGAGGTACGCGAATGGATAACCAGAGCTGGCGGGGGATCAATTAACAACCTTGAGGAAGAAAAAGTGTGCTTGAGAGAGAGGGATGATACTTTGTCGATCTTGAGAGACAAAATCCAAAAAATTTGCATTTTGAATACCCTCGTGGCATATTTCACCTTGAGATGCAAAAACAAATTTCATTCTTGTCCATTGAACCAACCTAAGGACCGATTAGACCGGGCCCGTTGTCGGGTTACCTACGTATCTGTGGATGTGGTGTTTGATTTGTGGCATTTGTCAAGATAATGTCTTGTGGGAAGTTGAATGTGGTAGGTTTGTAGGAGAACACTTGTCTTTTCCATTCATGGCTTCCTCGTGATTTTAAAAAATAGGTGATGAATCCATCATTCAGGCACTAAGGGTCACTTTTCCTTTCCTCTTTCTTTTTTCTTTTTTTTTCTTCTTTTCGCCTTCTCTTTTTTTATTTTTTTTCTTTTTCCATTTTTTTCGAAGAGAATGACCCGTTTGAACATGTATATTGAGAAAAAACTCTTTAGGAAGCTAGATTCATTTTCGGGAGGTAATTCTTTTAGACAAGTGTTCAAGGTGAATGTGATGGGGTCTATGTGGAGGTTGGAATGGATAAATGTTTGAAGGTTAACTTGGGTTTATATTTGAAGGCTGAAAAAGATAAGCGTTTAGGTAGGAATGGTTTACAACCACAGAATCAGGTCTTCGTAGTTCATTGGAAGGTCCTCGGGTTAAGTCAAGGGACTTTCATGAAAATTTGTTATATTTTTGCCACACAAAGATGAGGGCATAAAATTTTATTCCTTGAGAGGAACTAAAAGGTACAATTATTCAAATACATAAAAGTAAAGTGAGTCTAATGGGATTAAACCATCACTCTTTATGAAAATTTAGACTCTCTACTCTCGATTCTCATCAATATCTATGCATAGTAGACAATGTCAACAACCCCTTATCGATCAAGTTCTGAATGGAATGGAGCAAGCTTCCACAGTGGTCAACTGTATGTCCTTGAGTCTGGTGATACTCACAATATTTGCTTTAATCAGCTGTGGGGTTTGCATATGGTTTCGGCTCTAGAGGCTTCAACAATCCGCCGTTTATGCACTGCTTGAATACTTCTCCAATGGGCACGGGCAATGGAGTGAACTCTCTCTTTGGTGGGATGACCAGACGAGATGCATGTGCATCCACATTATTGACTTCAATCATCCTTTTGTCATTATACCCTTGAGTGGAGCGTGTCTAGCAACCTTGACCCTTCCAGATGTTATGGCGTCTTCCAATTGAATTCCTGCCCCAATCAGAGCTTTGAAGTTGGCATAATAGTTGCCTACCATGTGGTCATAGTAAACTGGTTGAAGGTTCTTGATCACCATTTGCACTTGTTCCTCCTCCGTGGGTCTATTCACCATCAAAGAGGCCTTGCTGCACAACCTTGAGATGAAGGTCAAAAATGTTTCCTGGATCCCTTGCTTGGTTGTCTCAAGGTCCCTCTTAGTCACTTCCACCTCAGTGTTGTAGTTGTACTGTTTCATGAACTCCTCGCACACATCCTCCCATCGGCCAATTCGGTTCTCATCCAAAGTCATGAACCATTTCAAGCCAGCTCCGGACAAGTTCTCTGAAACAATTGGACCATCATCTCAGGCCCCATCCCCAAAGGTTGCAGCGTCCTTGCGTAAATCTTTAGATGGGTTATGGGCACCCGGTCCCATTGAACTTTTCCATGTTAGGCTTCTTGAACTTCTCGAGTAGACGGGCTTTAGAGAATAGTGATAATCGATCCAAGTTCCAGTCATCTTCTCTTCTCTTTATGCTTTTCGCCATGTCCTCAAGCTTTTTGAGCCTGTCCTTATCGGCAACCCTTAGTTCCTTCCCTTCAGCTTTTCTTTCCCCTTGCTTCGAGGATCGCCCCTCGTTCTCTCCATTAAACTCAGCTTTCCTTGCTCTCACATCGTCGATAAGCACCCTCAAATCAACATCGTCTAACTCGATCATCAACTCCTTCATCAAATCTGCTCTCTCAGTTTGTACTTCTTTTCCACTCATGGTGCCCTCTAGATACGCCTTTCATGAAATGAGGTTCATAGCCATCAAGAATCCTAGATTTGAGGTTTGTTTTATTGTTGAAAACGGTGGGAAGTGTGATGAATACATTCGCAAAATATTTTTCTCATTCTCCCAAAATATATATTGTGTGAAGACTCAGGTTCAAAAAGGTTGGAAATTGAAAAATGAGACACCCTAGCTCGAATTCATTTTTGTGATTTGAAAAACATGGGATGCAATGCCGAATGTATGTGAATATGAATTCTCTAAGACAAGGTAGGGCGACTGAACATATATGTCAACTGGGGACACAACACCAGAAATTTATTATCGGTTTAAACATGTATACTCACACCCCTAGGGTTTGTTTACCAAACTCGTCAGTTCACACTTCACAATATAGCACCCTACGTAGAGTTAGCACGGCGGTCCCGCTAACATGTGATAAAGGATATTGCGTGAGGACCACGGCCAATTAATCCCCATCATTGCTAAGCATCGAGAAATGAGTTCACTCAAACCACTATCGTTTATGGAAAGCATGTAGCGGATTTAGATTCCCTCGCCCTCTTACGGTAGAGGCGTCACATCAATTGTCGTGAAGGCAAGGCACTTATGATGACAAGATTCAACAATTGCACAAAGTCTCTTGAACCCACTACTTCCCTAGCAGAGTCGCCAACTGTGAATACGCGACCCAAAATCACTTGGGCCTATTCACCTATTCCTTTCACCTTCTTCATCAGGTCAATCCCGTGTCATTGGAGTTGCCACCCAAATTTTATTTAAGGGCAAAATTTGGGAAAAACCTTCATGTGACTCCTTTAGGCTACATGGTCTTGGCGAACCAAAGATATGGGATAGGGGGTTCGTCATGGTTCGTCATGGACCTTGTGCAAATGTGGAAAGTAAGTGTGCCTTGTGCAAGTGTGAAATTGTGGAAAATAAAGAGAAGGGGAGAAGAAGAAGATTTGGCTTGCATCCCGTTGTAAGACCGAGATTACCTACGTACCCGAGTGATCGGGGTCAAAGCCACGTAGTTCTAAACATGGCACAAATCGGCCACTCACATCATCAAAAGTATCAACATATAATCAACAGAGATCAATCAAAAAGAGGGCTTAGTGTTACCTCTTGTAGCCCTCCTCTAGCTCCTTGCAATGGGTTGATTTCTACCCCCACCTTCTTGCTGCTTCTAAGCTCTATGGTTGATCCTCTCTTGGCCTCTCCTTGTTGGACCGCTGCTAATGCCTTCCACAAAATCTTCCAGAGTTTCTGCCTAAAGAATGTGTTTCTAGGCTTGGAGAAGTAGAGTTTTTCCAAGCACTCAAGGCTTATAGGTGTGTATGTGAGAAAAGTGTGTCCTCTCCTAAAATGTGTGTGAGGGGTCCTATTTATAGTGCTCAGGGAAGTCTAAGGGCGTGGACTTGCTAAATGGTGAAGATTATGCACAAAAATATGGTCCAAAACCGCGTAGAATCAAATCGGGGGCGAAAATTGGGAAAATCAGGCAATCTGGGCGGCAGGACTGCCAGGGCCGACGGTCATAAGCTGGATGCCCGCCATGGCCGACGGTCATGGGTGACAAGACCGCCAAGGCCGGCGGTTATCCCGCTATGTCCGCCCGGCACCCCGCATTTTCCCCGTTCTTTCCTTTTTTGCTCCTCGTTTCCCTTAATTCCTCCCTGATTTGATTCTACCGTGTAATTAACCCCTAATCTACCCAGAATTAGCTCTTTTCTTGATTAGTACTCTCCCCAATCATCTCCTAATTGATTGATTACACATTAAGTCCCCAAATCATACCAAAAACATATTTACCATATTAAGGATGATTTGATTCTGATTTTCCACGATAATCAGAACCAAAATTAGTCTGCAAGTAAAGTGTTTATGGGCTAACTAAACTCTGGAGAATCCATTAACTGGGGCTCTCAAACCCATCCCCAATCTAAAGATAAATCATCTCATTAAAATTAGATTAAAGATAGATAAAAGACCCAAACACATTTTAGTGTTAATAAACCTTATTATATATTTTGTCTTAAGAATAAATCATATCATTAATCCTAGTAGTCCAATATACAAAGGCTCAAGTTACTAAAATGCATTGTTTCCACTAAGATAAAACCTTAACGTGCCTTACTCCTAGGACAGAGCAGATTAACCGTGTCGAATTTTCCGTGTCGATACCGACTCAATACCGACGGTAGCGGCTCGAAAAATGAAGGATTTTAGCGCCACCCCGTTGAGTCGTGCCGTGCCGAATTAGCCCCGCCCAGGAGTCAGTCGGAAGCCTTCCGAACAGTCGGTATTCGGCACAGGCCGATGCCGACAAGCCCAACACGTCCTAAGCCCCACCCCCAAAGCCTAACCCAAAGAACATCACTTACCAAGCCCAAAACATAAAAACACCTAACCCTAAAAACCGAATAGAAATTAGAAACCCGTCACTTTCTCTTCTCTCTCTCTCTCTCTCTCTCTCTCTCTCTCTCTCTCTCTCTCTCTCTCGTTATCTACTTCTCTTCTCTCTCTCTCTCTCAAACCCTAGCCACACACCACCGCCGCAGCTCCTCTGAGAACGGCACAACCACCGTTTTCTGTCACAATCAATCACCCCTTCCCTCTTCTCTCTCAGTCTCAGCTCTGAAACCCCTCATTCGGCCCCTTCACAGTTCACAGCTTTACCCCAATTTTTGAACCCTAATCCTCCAACCCTTATTCAATTGCAAAATCACGAAGCCAAAAGCCCCAATTAGAAGTAGTCAAGCCTTAAGCACCCTAATTGAAACCTGATTTGGAAGTCTAGAGCCCCAATTTGTCTAATCGAACCCTAACTCCCAAAAAAATTCGAAACCCTAACTCAGAAATCAGAACCCCCAATTAGTCAAACCCCAACCCCAAATCGAATTCGAGCCCCTAAATCCCTAATTCAGAACAGAAAACAAAAGCCCCAATTTCTCGAGCCCTAATCGGCTAATCACCAATTGAATCGAAATTGAAACCCTAATCAGAAGGCCGAAGTCGCCAACTTGTAAGTATCTTTCTCTAATTGTGTTATTTCTTGCTTTTATGCTGGAATACTTTGTTTAATTGTGTTTAATCGTTGCAGGGAATGTTTTATTTTCTGTTTAAAGTTAATCGTTGCTGAATTGTTTGTTTGTGTTTAATCGTTGCTGGATTGTTTGTTTTTGAAGATGGAAAACATTGATCACAACAGTGAATCAGTGGTGGGAAGTTTTGGAATCCCTGCAACTGAGGAAGCAGCAGCGATGGAGGTTGATAATATGCAGCTGCCTTCAACCGAAGTAGCAGTGACGACGACTACAGCAGCTTCTCTAGGACCTCGACCAGCCACAACTCCAAGCACATTGAATGAAACTGGAAGACCAGGAGCAGAGGCAGTAGACACCACTCAAAACCAGGAAGGAGAAACCCCGAATGCAGAGGCGAAGAATATTATTGATGAACCTACTCAAGAAACCAGGCAGGGATAGGTCTAAGGTGTGGGAGCATTTTAGTAAGATGGACAGTCCTGGTGGGATCAGAATTGGAAAATGCAAGCGATGCGGGCAGGAATTCAGAGCTGATCCGAAGAAGAATGGCACTTCTGGTATGTTAGCTCACCTTAAAAGATGCCTTTCCAATCATACCCTAGATGATTATGGATAGACTGAATTGATTCATGGGGAGGATGAGGAGGGAAAGTCTACTTTATCAACATATAGGTTCGATCAGGAAGTTGTTAGGAAACCCTTAGCGGGGATGATCATTGTAGATGAGCTGCCTTTTAGGTTTGTAGAGGGTTATGGTTTTAAAAAATTTTTGTCTGTTGCTTGTCCTAAATTCAAAGTGCCTTCTAGATGGACTGTTTCTAGGGATTGTCTCTAGTTTTATGTAGATGAGAAGAAGCATTTGAAGGAATTTATTAGGTCTAATAGTGAGAGGGTGTGTCTCACCACAAACACTTGGACATCGATTCAGAGGATTAACTATATGAGCTTAACTGCTCATTTTATCGATAATGAGTGGAAGTTGAGGAAGTATGTGTTGAATCTATGTCCTATAGGTAGTCATAAAGGTGAGAAAATTGCTGCTACAATTGAGAAATGCTTGGCAGAGTGGGGCATAACTGGTGTCTTTACAATAACTGTAGACAATGCCACCTCTAATGATGTAGCTTTAAACAACTTGCAAAGCAAGATAGGCAAGTGGAAAGGGAGTGTAATGGGATGCAAGTACATGCACATGAGGTGCATTGGACATATTGTGAATCTTATTGTTGGTGATGGATTAAGATGCACAGGGAAGGCAGTGTATAGGATCCGTAGGGCAGTAAGGTATGTTAGGCAGTCTCTGACTAGGTTGCAAAGATTCAAGGAGTGTGTGCCTCCTAGAGCTGATGGAAGTAAAAGCAAAGCTTTACTGTCCATTGATGTCCCTACTAGGTGGAACTCGACTTTCACCATGCTGGATACAGCTTGCAAGTTTGAAGCAGCCTTTGAGAATTATATCATTGAGGATGACAATTTCAAGAAGGAAATGGAGTCATTTGATAAAGGAGCAGAAGAAGACTGGCCAGGTGTACCTAGTCTAGAAGATTGGATTAATGCTAGGCGCTTATGCAATTGTCTAGGTAATTTCTATGATCTCACCACTTTCTTTTCTGACTTGCAACACATATTTTGAGGAAATGATTTCCCTCCTTGGAATGTTGATGGGCTGGATTGATGATGATGATTTGGAAATGAGTATCATGGCCCAGAATATGAAGTCCAAATTTGACAAGTACTGGGGTGACATTGAAAAGTGCAATATGGTGCCATTCATTGCATCAATTCTAGATCCTAGGTATAAACTTGGTTTTGTCCAATTCTCTTTGAGAAAGGTATACGGTTAATCCACAGGGAACAAATTGTGGGAGAAGGTCGAGGTTGCCATTTATGGTATGTTTGAGGCTTATCATTCCATGATGTTTCCTTCCATTCGGACTTCAGCAGCACAATCCACTTCCACCACTGCAGGATCATCATCATCAGCATCAATTGCTGCATCTGGAGGTGTTGATAGTGCTGAAGGAGATGAAGGAGAGAGGGGCAAGAGGAGGTTGTTCAAAGAAGAGCTCAAACAAGAATATAAGAAGATGAAGCATGGTGGTGAATCAAAAACAGAGCTGGACAAGTACCATGCAGAGGATGTCGAGGAAGATGCCAAAAAAATTGACATTTTAAGGTGGTGGAGGATAAATTCTCCTCGATTTCCTGTACTGTCCACTATGGCTCGAGATGTCCTTGCTGTTCCAGTATCCACAGTAGCTTCAGAATCAGTTTCCAGCACTGGAGGTAGGGTTTAGATCCTTATAGGAGTTCCTTGACTCCAAAAATTGTGCAAGCTTTGATTTGTGGCCAAGACTGGATTAGAGCAGCCATTGCGGATTATAAGAGCGAAATAAATATAGATGAACCTCCAGCCAATATAAACAGACTTGAGAATGGTACTATCCTCTATCTTATGTTGTGTTTCATCTTTTCATGCATCTTAAATTATTACGGTGACTTACATGAGTTGTTTTTATTTATTGCTAGAAATGAGTGACTTGTTGCTTGAAGAGCCCACCATTGAAGTCTGAAATCAAGCATGAGGCATTGGATGATGCAGTAAAGGTAAGTTCATTACCTTTGTGCATCTTGTAAACTTTTACACTTTTTCCCTCTTCATCATTTACATCATCGGATTTGCATGAGTTTGAAAGCTTAACCTATTACCTATGTACTTCATTCTCAGATTGATAGATTCTGGCATTGGACTTTGGACTTTGTTTGACTAGTGGCGCAAAGAATGAAAGAACAAATCCAATGTTTACCATTTTAATCTGTCATGAAGACATGAACAGCTTTATGGATTATGTGTTGTATTGTAACATTGATCATAAGTGTTTGTGCTTTTGAATTTACATTTGGATATTGATCAGTAATCGTATTCTCTTTGAATTTGATCATAATTGTATTTGAGTTGAGGTATTTCTGGATTTCTGGGTTTCTGAAAGTTGCAAACTTGCAATGCATGACTTGTCGGCATCGGTTGGAGTCAATACCGACCGAACCGACGTCGGTATTAATCGGCACCATGTCGATCGGCATGAGGCCCAACTCGGCACGGCATCGGTCGGAAAATTGACCCTTCGGCACAGTGATACCGATCGCTGAGTCGGCTCGGCATATGTCGAACCAACGTTTTGCTCACCCTTACTTACTCCTAGGATCAAATCATCTCATTAATCCTAAGTTCAAACATGTTTAAAACCTAAATTTTATGGAAAATTCGTGGGTCAAATTTGGTTGTTCACACCATGATAATAAGAAAAGCACTATAGCTTCATTTATCTGATAATAAGAAAAGCACTATAGCTTCATTTATCTGATTTGAAGTAGTTTGCTTTCTGATTATCTCAACGATGCTACTATCGGGGTTATTGTAGCATTGTTCAATTTAGGTAGTGCAATCACATCCAAATTGCATTGAAAGAATACACTAGATAAATGAGTTTCAAGTCACTTACAATGTTTTAAAACTATGAAAGGAAACCACCGAAACAACAAACACCACTGTCAAATGCTCCCAACTCTAACTATTACTTGCATAGAAGTTTGGGACAAATCTTGGACCATTTGGAACCCGCCTCCACGGTACAGTCTGTCTACAGAATACTTTTGAAAGATTCTGACAGTCTAGAAATTCCAATCTTTCTAACAGATGAAAGATTGCTCAACCATTCTTGCAAAAATCTCAAGTCCACCAAAGCCATCTATATGCAACTCCTTGAGAGCTGTGAGGTGTTGTAATCGGTCCTGCAATGAATCAAGTTTTCCTCTTTGTCTTCCGATATTATAATCTCCTCAAGTCCCTTGCGCGGTTTGTTCAACCTATTCAAAATTTAGCGTTAACATTAGTCTCAATTACTCATTCAGACACCTATATGATGCATTGCAGTAGTTACACTAAATCAATGGCGTCACTTTTCAGACTCTCATTCAGCATAATCATTATTTATTAGAGGAGAGTGAAGGAAATAGAAAAACTTGCATAGAAACATATGGAAACAGAACTGGAAAATCAGAAAAGAAAGAGAAAGAAACTACATTGAAGGACTGACTGAATATGATCAAATTTGAATGTATCAAACTTCAAAAGGCCTTAGTTAGTTAGAAATTCAAATTGAGACACACCACCAATTTTACCTTATAGCTTTCAATAAATTTGAATTTGTGGGATGTGACAGATCTTGGATACCATCTAGAGCCGCTCTCCCTGTTGCAATTTTCTTCAAGACCAGGACACCAACAAAAATCTTTTATGAATCAGCTGATATAATTGAACAAGAAATGTCAATTTTCCTAAATCATCTGGTATATGATCTATGCAATTCCAACAGAAAATCCTGAACTTTTGGTTCCAACCCATATCCTGCAGCCACAAAAGCGCAGGAATTAAATACCAAAAGTTACGGTGGTGATATTGGGTAATGGAATGCCTAAAACAACAAATTAACGTATTTTAAAGATCTATTAACTATCTTTCAAAGTCATTATATTCAAAAAATCAATCAACACTTACAAAAGTGCATTGTTGCCTCGCAAGTGTTCCGAATTATCATCAATCCATGATGGTACATCAATATACTGCCTGGTTCCAGGATCCAAAGTTTCGACAATGTTTAGAACTATGAAAAGTGCCAAACTTTACTGAAGCAAGCAACCAATGCTGTCACACTTTACTTCTTGAAACATACCTTATTTTACCTTTCTCCCCTCAATGACAATTTGTGGGATGTGACGTATCTTGGACCATTCGGAACCCGTTTCCTGTCTGCAAATTTCCTTAAGAATAGGACTCCGGGCAATCACTATCTGCTCTAATTTGGATAAGCATTGCATGGCTGTGGAAGATGGTAGATGCTTCAAATTCTTGCAGGCAACAATATCAATCGATCTAAGAGATGAAAGATTACTCAACCACTCCGGCACGATCTCAATCCCATCAAAATGATCTATCCACAACGCCTTGAGGGAGGTGAGTTGCTGTAATTGGTTTGGTAATGCCTCCAATTTTCTCCATCCTCTTATTCGTAAGGTTTCAAGAGTATGATTGAGATTATGGATTGAATTCAGCCCTGGAAATTCCTCTAACTCTTCCCAGAATCCACCAATACTCAGCTCTTTCAATCTGGTGAAGTGAACACCAAAAATGTTATCCGGAATGTAAGCTAATCTTGCACAGTCCAAATCCTTAATTCAACGAGAGATGTCAATTTTCCAAAATCCTCTGGTGCAGAATTCAATTGATCCCACCTCAATATCGACAACCGCTTCAAAGATGCACATGATCCCAATCCAATGGGAAGACACGTCGATCTCTTAATATCCCCAATTGCCATCTGTTCAAGAGAAATAACGCCTTTCAGATCCTTGATTGGGAATTCATCAATTGGGCATTCATAGACAGATAATTCCCGTAATTGTGTGCAAGACTGCCCGATTGGAAGAGATGTTTTTTTTTTTTTTTTTTGAGGAAACAACCAATTCCATTAATTGCATGAGGTAAGATCATGCTGATAATCTGGTAATACAAAGTTTGGTACCATATGGTGCCAATGACAAAGAGATTCACTAAGACCATATTTTGATAGTCCATGCGCTATCTTATTTAAATCTCTAGGAACAAAAACAACAGACCAAGCACTAAACGTAGATAAAAGCTGCAAAACATCCTTGAAGAAAAGCCTTGCTCGTGAGTTTGGGAAATCCCGGGAGTGGATTGCATTAACTAAGACCTGACAATCAGACTCCCAAATGATTTTGGAGGAACCAGTAGCTGTCGCCTGGGAAAGAGCAAAATAACCTGCCTGCACCTCAGCTTCTAGCAGGGAGAAAGAACCAGCAACACGGTTACAGCAGCTAAATATGCAGTGCCCCGTAGAGTCCCTTGCGATCGCCCCAAGTCCAATGCATCGAGTGAGCACTGAAGCATCAGTGTTGAGTTTGATGAATCCTTCAGGGGGAGGTACCCAAGCTGGTGGGGATGATAGTTGAGGGAGAGGCTGTGGAGGGTAACAAGATAACTCATGAAGATTGGCCTGTTGGTATTGCTGCAGAAGTGTGGCAGCAGAATCAATGATTAGACTAGCTGAAGTCGCACGTTGGTTGAAGACCAAACCGTTACGAGCTTTCCAGATACCCCAAAGAGTGATGATCCAGACTTCCAGCACTACTTTCGTAGCTTGGGTGTGTACAGTTCGCAGCCATACCAGGACTTCCGCGTCGGGAGGGGGTGGGATTGAGATCCCGCACTTGTCCCAAACTTCGGTGGCCAATGGGCAGAACCAGAATAGATGAGTGGAGGTTTCAGCTTCTTGATTACATAAGGGACATGTCTCTGGTACTGGTATGTGACGTTGACGTAGTAACGGCCGTAGCGGGAGAATGTTGCGAAAGAATCGCCATGCAAAATGTTTCACCCTGGGCGGGAGAAAGAGAGACCACAATAATTTCCAGATGACGTGATCAGGTGGGTAAGAAACATGCTGGGATAGTATCCAGTGGTAACCACTGCGAACACCGTAAGAACCTGAGGTGGTGTGCGGCCAGCTGAAGAAGTCTTTGCCGAGGTGCGTGCTAAGTGGTAGCTGACGAATAGCCTGGGCTTCTTGAAAATCAAATCCCGAGTTAATAAGGGTATTGTTCCACTGATGTCCATGGTCCGACATGAGGTAGTTGACAGGGGTGTGTTGATGGATTGGGAGATGGCAGCTCGTAGGTGTGTGAAAGCTGTCAGTCAGTAGCCATTTGTCCTCCATTAGTCGTGCTGTAGAACCTGAACCTATCACCCAACCTCCGCCCGATTTGAGCAAGTCACGACCGGCAAGAATGCTCCGCCATACATAGCTCGGTTGGTACCCCAGAGGAGCATGCAAAAGGTGGCCTCTCGGGTAATAGCGAGCCTTGAAAACTCGGGCAACAAGGGTGTCAGGTGAGTTGATGAAACGCCAAGCTTGCTTGGCTAGCATAGCCTTGTTGAAGAATCCAAGGTGACGAAACCCGAGTCCCCCAAACTGCTTGGCTGTGCACACCCGATTCCAAGACAACCAATGAATGCCTCCTGCGCTATCGTCTTTGCCCCACCAAAATTTCCTGGTTGCCCTATTCAGCTCCTCGCAAGTAGCTTCAGGAAGAAGAAAACAACTCATAAAGTAAGTAGGTATGCTCTGGACAACCGATTTTATGAGTATTTCTTTTCCCGCCTTGGAGAGCATTCGTTCTTTCCAGCCACTAAGTTTTTTATGTACCCTGTCCGTAATTGCAGAAAAAATTGCTTTCTTTGACCGGCCGATCATGGTGGGCAGTCCTAAGTATTTCTGGAAGCGGTCCACTGCCTTAATTCCCATCCTACGTTGGATATGTGTAGTGTCTTCTTCAGTCATATTACGGCTTGTTGTGAACTCTGATTTTTCCAGATTTATTCGTTGCCCAGATGCTAATTCATATGATCTCAGGATATGAAACATAACATCCATCTCCCGATTGTTGGCTCGGATAAAGATCACGCTGTCATCTGCAAAGAAAAGGTGGCTTATGACCGGAGCATTTCTGCAAATCTGAATGCCATGGAGGGCTTGTCGGCGTGCTGCATCCTGTATAAGCGATGAAAAGCCTTCCGCACATAAAAGGAATAAATATGGGGAGAGGGGATCTCCCTGACGAAGCCCACGACCTGGATAGAACTGAGTACTAGGTTGACCATTAATGAGAATGGAATAAGAAACTGAAGTAACACACGACATGACACGACGAACCCAAATGGGGGAAAAACCTAATCTAAGCATAATGGACTCAAGAAAATCCCACTCTACCCTATCGTAAGCCTTACTCATATCTAGCTTAAGGCCAATGTAACCCTTCCGACCGGTTGTTTTTTTTTCGCATGTAATGAAATATTTCAAAGGCCAGGAGTGCATTATCTGTAATCATCCGACCGGGGACGAAAGCACTTTGGGTGGAACTAATTACTGAAGATAAAACCAGTTTTAATCGATTAGCAAGGACTTTTGAGATTAATTTGTAGATGACATTACAGAGGCTTATTGGTCGGTAATCACCCGGGTGCAAGGGGTTACTATATTTTGGTATAAGGACTATAAAAGTGGAATTGACAGAGGACACTAGAGTGGATCCATTAAGGCAAGACAGAACAAAAGAACAGACATCATTACCTAAGATATTCCAATGTTCTTGATAGAAGATAGCTGGCATACCATCCGGGCCGGGAGCTTTTGTGGGATGCATTTGATTCAAAGATTGGACCACCTCTGTACGGGTATAAGGCTGCAAGAGAAGGGAGTTCATCGTAGGGTCGACTTTGGCTTGAACGCACTCCAAGACTTCAGACATATTCCTGGTCCCTTCAGTACGAAAAAGTTCAGTGAAGTACTGTGTAAAGGCAGCCTCTACCCCCTTCCGGTCTGATTGTCATTGATTGCCTTCATCATTGACACCCTTGATAAAATTGCGCCTCTTTCGTGAGGAAGCTTTTCCATGGAAGAAACCTGTGTTTTTATCACCACTCTGCAACCAGTTAGCACATGATCGTTGTGCCCACATGCATTCTTCCCGTTGTAGTAATTCGTCAATTCGGGTCTGCACTTGTTTTGATGTTGACAATTGAGAGTCATCTTGCGGACAGGCCTGTATCGCACATAAATTTTGCCTCAAAAATTTCAGTTGGTGATTGACAGAGCCAAAGGTGTGTTGCTGCCAATGAGTAAATCTAGTAGCACAGAATGACAGGCGTTTGATAATATTTTCAGCTTCATCCACATGTGCAGATAGTTCCCATGCCGTTTCAACTTCAATTGGGAAGGTATTGTCTCGCATCCACATTGACTCAAACCGAAAAGGTCGTGCTTGGGCATCCTGTGATTGTCTAAGTAAATCTGATCTCATCAACAAAGGAGCATGGTCTGATCGGGTCCGGGGGAGGTGTATGATTCTAGCATGAGAAAATAGTGTGAGCCAAGAGGGTGTTGCAACTCCACGGTCAAGTCTTTCCTGGATATCATTTGGAATTGGTTGGCCATTGGACCAAGTGTAAGGGTGACCCTGGAATCCAAGATCACGTAGGGAGCAGTCACGAAGTGCATCACGGAATCCTTCCATTGCTTGGTAGTTACGGATCCGGCCCCCCTCCTTCTCAGAATTCTGTAAGATCTCATTAAAATCACCAAGTAGGAACCAAGGGAGATCACTGGCAGTGGATAAGGATCTAAGAAGGGCCCAGCTATGATGCTTGAGTTGTTGTTCTGGCCAACCATAGAAACCAGTAAATCGCCATGGTGAAGAACATAGGTGGCTCCGAACTTGGACATCAATGTGGTGGAGAGACATTGACAAAAGGGTAACATCTAAGCAATCTTGCCATAGTAACGCCAGTCCTCCACTTCGGCCTCCTCCCTAATTGTCACAATCCACTATCAAGACATTAGGATATCTGAGCTTATTATTAAGACGACAAAATTCAGAAGAGAATAGCTTGGTTTCTGAGAGGAAAACCATCATGGGACGCTCAAACCTGAGTAGGTCGAGCAATGCTCTCTCTGCCAGGGGGTTCCCAAGCCCTCGGCAGTTCCATGCTAGGGTCCTCATTGCGTGCGGTGGGGCTGCTCCACAGCCTCCACCAACTCCGCCGAGTAAGAATTATTGTAGAAGAAGCCGTAGTGCCTTTAGAGCGCTTCTGTATCGGGTCTAGGTCCATCTCCAGGATCTCCACATCAATCAGGTGTAGTTGACGTTTGGTACACACGAATTCTCCTCTGGAGTAGAGAGTGGGAGATGTGCACGAGGAAGATGCTTCCAAGTCTTCACGAGAGCTGGTTGAAGAGGAGGTATGTTTTCCAGGTTTGGGTTGGGTGGAGAGGTAGTGGGATGGAGGGTGGAAACTGACTTCGGGGTTGGTGGTAGGGTTAGTGTGGGAGGGGTGGTATGGGCAGGAGTGGGATGGACAGGAGGAGAGCAGTGGCTGGGAGGGCTAAGTAATTTTTTTGAGGAGCGTTTTTTCGGTTTGTGACGTGAGGGGATTGGGCCAGGAGAGAAGGGAGGGATTGGGTAGGTAGGGATGTTTGTATCGAGTGGGGATAGTGGTTGTCTGGGGGTGATAGGATGTTGTGTCAATGACTCCCCAATGGTTGGTGGTAGTATGGGAGCCGTGAGTATGGGTAATGTGAGGCTCGGTTCAGCAGCTTTGGCGACAGAGGGTGTTGAGGGGGTGCTGGCCAGTAATGTAGTGGTGGGTGTAATGGGGTGGGTAGGTCTAGTAGGTGAGCTGGTGATTGGAGAGGTAGGCAGGGGGATAGGTGGTGTATTTGTCACGGTGCTGGGAGCAGAGTTGCTGGAAAAGGTAGGATGTGGAGTAGTTTCCGGAAGTGCACCCATCAAAGAGTCGAGGTCTAGTGCACGGCCAATTCGAGGTGGGCAGGGTTCTCTGGTCTCAGGGGGAAGAAAAGAACCATGAGGTCTCGCAGGGGCCTGAGACTCGCGAGCAGATGGACGGAAAGGAGCAGCCTGCTGTGAGGGTACTGAATTGACCTGAGAGATGAAGATCTTGGTTGGTGATGCTCGAAGCCAGTCACCATAGGGGAGTTCTTGTTCTTCATCCGAGTCGTATTCCGACCAAAGATCACATTCATTAATCAGATGACCCATGACCCCACATCCATAGCAATAGTTGGGTAACTTATCATATTTTACCGGAAAAACGAGATTATGACCTTGAGCATTTCGTCCCAAAATCTCTCTTTTGAGGGGCTTAGTGACATCAAGTATAATTCTTACCCTGACATATTTACCCCATCCAAGAGGGCCACGTTCATCGAATTCACAGAAGTTCCCCAGTTTACCTGCAATAAGAGCAAGGTGGCGGGTGTTGCGGAAAGACATTGGAATGTTGTATATCTTCACCCAGAATGGACAGAATTGGAGTGGTAGATTATGGAAGTGCTCGTCCCCCGACACTTGTTTCATGACTATCAGGCGCTTGTCAAAACTCCAAGGTTCTCCTTTGAGCACTAATACTAAATCTCTTTTCGCATACAGGTGGATTAAGAATAGTGTTGGTTCCAATTGGGTAATCTCCATACCTTTCACTGGACTCCACAATCCCTTCATAACATTGGTGAAAGCTCGGGGATTGAGGTGTTTGGAGCCCATTACCCGGGCGAGCAGGAAGAACTGCGGATCTGAATTAACCGTACCAAGATCCTCCAGGAGAGCAACATCCTCCCCAGCAGCCTCCGAATCTACCCCTTGCCCTCTATCAATCCAAGCAGAAGAACTCGAAGCAGCCATATCCTGATAGATACGGTCTTGTCCAGGTTCAATTGCCCCACAAAAGCTCGCCGAACCAGATAATTAATGGAGAGAAGCCTGCTGAAAGACAAGAAGTAAAAGATCAGGAAACGTAGAGCAGAGATGAATGAGATATGGGAGCGAGGGAATGAAAGGGAATAGGGAATGGATTAGGGAGATATGACAGGTTCCGAAGAAAAAACTCTCAAGGGAGAGACGTAAACCATAAATCTATAGACTGGAGACTCATAGATCATGAGAGCAGAGCTCAGAGATTGCAGTTGAGACACTCCTAAGATTTAGGGGAACCCTAGATCTAGGGCGCCGTCAGAAAGAACCCTGAGAGAAAAGATAGAAGAGCCCCTTTTTCGATTGGAAGAGATGTTAATTTGCCACAATCGATAAGTCTTAGTCGTTTAAGACAAGTGGCGTACTGGAGGCTTGGCACCCACATCAAACTATCACTGGAAGATATATTCACCTCTTCGATGAGTGTCCCCACATTAAATTCACTCAATTCACCAGATTTATCAATGATCAACTGGACAAGTGATGGCATATGAGAGATCCCGGGGATACTTCTTAATTTAGGACACTCGCATATCAACAACACTTGCAAGCTAGGAAAAAGTATCAACTGACCACCATCTCTGGCCATAGCTCCTCCAGGCGACATCCACTCAACTAAATCCTCCATTTCTTCCAGTTGAAATTCCTTTACTCCCGCCGGGAATGATTTTCCACTGTAGAATTCATGGCCAATGCACCTCACCTTTGCTATCCCTATAATCTGGAGAGTTTGAAGATTAGGGAGATGCCCAAGACTTGGGATTTGATCCATATTGTCGCAATACATCAATCTCACAACCGCCAAATTGTTAGGCAAAGAAAAATCACGTGGCCATTCATCCCCACCATAGCCACTAAGATAGAAATGCCTCAGGCTTATCAAATTCTTCGTCTAGCTCGGGATCCGTTTAAGCAAAATACAATATTGAAGTCTTAAAGTTTGCAAATTGTAGAGCTTGCAGGTGGCCTCCGGCAATTCTTTGATCTTTGTCTTTGAGACATCAAGAAATCTCAAATATTTTAGCTTCCCAATCCAATCTGGCAACTTATTTATATCTGCGGCTTCCAAGTTGAGAGTTCTCGATCTTCTAAACTTCCATGACTTTAGAATACAACCATTGACTCATGTTGTAAATACTGATCGCAATCTCCCTGCATAGTCTATAATTGGAAATCCTTCTGTTGTTTTCTCATCAAACATGAGAGCCAAATGGCGAACATTGGAAGACAACTCCCGAAAATTTGGAGGTGCATTCAAATTCAACACCTCTTGTTTAGAAACGGACAATGAGAGCTCATGCACCATGTCATGCATCTTACAGCTTGTGATATTACCGAGGGACAAATCCTTGACAACATCTTGAAAGAATGAACTAGCAAGCAATTCATCAAAATACTTGCTCCCTATATCTTCCATACTTCGGTCATTAACTGTTCCAAGAAGTCCCTCGGCCATCCACAACTGAATTAGTTGCTCTTTGTCAATGCGATGATCTTCAGGAAATATAGCACAATATGCAAAACACGCCTTCAAGTACCAAGGCAAATGATCAAAGCTCTGCTTCAATATAGGCAAAATTCCAACATCATTTCCCACTGAATCCAAGACATGATTGTTTTTAATTGACAACCAATGTCTTTCGTCTTTGGTGTTTCTCATCAACCCGCCCCAACATCCTTGCAGCTAATGGTACACCTCCACATTTCTTTGCAATATCCTTCCCAAACCCCTCCAATTTCCCAGATATGGATGCCTTATCATTCCCGGAGTCCACCATTTTCCGAATAATAGACCAACAGTACTCTTCATCCCTCAGTCCTTTCAACTCATGCCTACATCCCGAAGAAGTCTCCATTATTGATGCAGTTTGATGTTTCCGTGTCGTAACAATAATACAACACTTCCCATTGTTTCCTCTAACTATTGACAAATCCTCCTTCAAGGTCTCCCATTTCTCGATTTCGTCGTTCCAAACATCGTCAAGCACAAGTAGAAACCTTTTTCCTTGCAGCCGTTCTTTAAGTTGCCTCACTATTATATTTAAGCTACTCAAACCCCCAATGTTTGCACCTGAAAAATCCCGAAACATTGCTCCCAGAATACTTTGCTTATTAAAACTCTGGGAAACGCAAACCCAAATTATTTTATTGAAAAGGTTTCTATCCTCAATTTCTTTCACCACCAATTTGGCCAAGGTCGTCTTTCCAAGACCACCCATCCCCACAATAGGGACATTAGAGAGCACTTGATCATCAATTAAAACATTCAACAGGTTGATCACTTCAGAGACATCGCTATCCCTTCCTATAACTTGTTTTGATGTGTCTAGGAAGGAGTGTGTTTCTCGGCTCACACTAGATTCTGGAGCTCTCTCCGTAGAGATGATACCAACACTAATTAGACCAAGGCCAGCAACCTCATTTTTAATCTCGGCCAACTCATTGTTGATCTTCTTAATTTTCATTCTATAGAAACACACTAGGATTGATGTGAATCGAGTACATCAAACTAATGTCCCCTGTGATGTTAATATAGCCTCAGTAGTAAAGTTACATTAGGTCTCCAACACCTTTGGAGATACATGTTACAGGTGTACAGATAACAAGCACATCTCTTAGTAGCATAGCTATTGGAAAACTATCCTTAGCTATCAATTCTATCTAGATGCATGCAGGTCAGAACGTGTTATATTACAATACTAACTCTTATCACTAACACCCCCGCAAACTCAGCCGGGGAAGAACAAAGGTTGAGTTTGTTTCTTAATTGTTGAAAACGAGTTGTTGCAAGAGCCTTGGTTAGAATATCGGCCAGCTGGTCTTCACTTCCAATGAATTTGACCTGCAGTTTTCCCTCTGTGACTTGCTCCCAAACAAAGTGAAAGTCTTTCTCAACGTGTTTGGTTCGTGCTTTTAAAACTGGATTATGACTAAGAAAAGGTGCTCCAAAATTATCACACAACAATGTTGGTCTTGGAATGGGGATTCCCAACTCTACTAATAGATTCTTTACCCACATCAATTCAGCTGCTCCATCCGCCATTGACTTGTACTCTGCTTCCGTGGAGGACCGGGCCACGGTTCTCTGTTTACGTGACGCCCAAGCAATAAGACTGCCGCCAAAGAAGACCATGAAACCCCCTGTCGATTTTCTGTCATCCGGACTGTCGACCCAGTCCGCATCAGTGATACCTGTATATTAGTGCTGCTTGTTCGGTTTAGTTCGAGTCCATAAACTGCAGTGGCCTTCAAATAACGCAGTATGCGCTTTACTGCAACGAGATGAGTTTGAGTTGGAGCTGACATGAACTGACTTACTTTACTTACAGAAAAGGCAATGTCCGGCCTGTTAATAGCTAAATATTGGAGGGAACCAACCAATTGGCGATAAGAGATTGGATTAGATACTGGTTCCCCTTCATGCTGACGCAAGATAACCGAAGTAGATGCAGGAGTGAGCACGGGTTTGCAATTTTCCATTCCTGCTTTCACTAAGAGATCCCGGATATATTTCTTCTGGGTGAGTAGTACACCGGTTGGCATGGGGCTGACCTCAACCCCAGAAAATAAGCTGGTGTGCCAAGATCCCTGAGTGAGAAAGTGCGTCCCAGCTGAAGCATTAAATTTTCTTCAAAAACAATATCACTTCCAGTAACAATAATATCATCCACATAAATAAGGAAGAAGATCTGGATACCAGAGTGATTATAAATGAGAAGAGAGGGATCCGAGTGTGAGACCTGGAAGCCATCAGTAACCAGAAACTCAATTAAGCGTGAGTACTATGCTCTCGGGGCCTGTTTCAGACCATATAGAGATCGGCGCAGCAAACAAACATGGTTCGGCTTGGACGAGTCAATGAAGCCCTGCGGTTGCATCATATATACTAGTTCCTTCAATTTTCCATGTAAAAATGCATTGCGTATATCAAGCTGCTTCATTGTCCAGTTGTGAGAGAGGGCCACACAGAGAACAAGCCGGATTGTAGTGGGCTTGACAACAGGGCTGAACAATAATCTATTCCAGCCCGTTGATGAAACCCCTTGGCGACTAGTCTCGCTTTATAGCGTTCTATGCTTCCATCAGATTTCCTTTTCAATCTATATACCCACTTGCACCCAATTAAATTCATACCAGTGTAAAAAGGGACAAGATCCCATGTTTGGTTTGCAACCAAAGCATTCATCTCCTCAATCATGGCTTGGCGCCATTCCTTGCATTTATTTGCACTAGTAAAACAAGTGGGCTTGGTTTCAGGTGTGGAAGAGATAACAACTGTGTTTGTAGTGGGAGAGTATGGGTTGGTGGTTTACGATGTTGGCGCAGGTGCATAGGGTGTTGTTTGGCGGGTGGTGGACTTGAGGTAGGGCTCGCGATAGGAGTGATGACAGGTGATGAGGTAGTGGATAAAGGCGGGGAAGAAGAAGTAGAAGATGATGCAGAGGAGGAAGTATTTGGAGTTGTATCTAGTGCCTGAGTGGGGAACGATATCGGTGTCCGAGTAGAAGATGGTGTCTGTGTAGGAGAAGGAGTGGAGTGTTGTCCTTGCTGTAGAGCAGGAAAGAATATTGTGAGAGGCACTGTCATCCAGGTATCAGTAGAGATTGGAGCTGATGATGATCGTTCCTGTTCACTAGAGAATGGAAAAACATGTTCTAGGAATTTGACATGACGTGAGATATAGAACCGCCGATTTTTAGGATCATAACAGCGATACCCTAGGTGATGTGGGCTATAACCTAGGAAGACACAAGAAGTTGAGTGAAAATCTACCTTGTGCTTATTGTATGGGCATAGGAAAGGAAAGCATAAACACCCAAATACTCGAAGAAACGTGTATTCTGGAACCTGTCGAAAAAGTAGCTGAAAAGGAGAGATATTTCCTGTGACAGGAGAGGGCATACGATTAATTATAATCACTGTCGTTTCAAAAGCAAAGTGTCAAAATTTCTTTGGAATGTTAGCAGTGGTTAACCCGGTTTCCACTATATGACGATGCCTACGTTCTATGGCTCCCTATTGTTCATGAGTATGAGGACACATTATGCGATGGTGGATCCCATTATTTGCAGAAAATTTGTGTAATTTTCGATACTCACCACCCCAGTCGCTTTATACGGCACTAATCTTTGTATCAAATTGTCGTTCAACCGATTTTTGAAAAAGTGGAAAAATATTAAATACTTCAGACTTGTGTTGTATTGGAAAATACCAAAGATGCTTACTGAAATCATCTAAGAAAAGAAAATAATATAAATGACCATCACAACTAGGAGTTGGAGAGGGTCCCCAAGCATCAATATAGAGTAGTTCAAACGGGCGCTGAGCCCGTTTATTTGAAATGGAAAGATGCGACTTGGACAATTAGCCTAAGGGACAATGGACACAAGACTGACGACTTGAACTAGGAAGAACAGGAAGATCCTGGCTCGCCAAAATCTGCTTCTGAACTCGGTCATGAGGATGCCCCAAACGACGGTGCCAGACAAGAGATTCAACCCGAACAGCAAGGAAAGCTTCTGGTCCTCGTTTTATTGGAAATAAAGGAAACTGGTACAAGCCATTAATGCTCGGACCGGTGAGAATGGTGGTCTTGGTTACCTGGTCCTTAACACAGAAATATGTTGGATGAAACTCAAAATAGACACCGTTATCTCGAGTAAATTTTTGGACTGAAAGGAGTGATTTAGTAATAGAAGGTACATGTAAAATATTTTGGAGATGTAAAGGTTTAAAAGATGTATGCAAGAATTGAGAGCCAATACTAGAGATGGGGAGATGCGCTATATTGCCAACTTGTAAGGAATCTCCTCCGTTATAATCCTCATACTGATAGAATTGATTATAGTCGGACGTCACATGATGTGATGCACCAATCTCCGGAAACCATGTAGATGGAACAGAGCCAAGAGGAGAGGATGGAACCATAGTTTGAGCCGTGTGTGCACAAGGTTGTGGCATAGGCGCACGCTTGTAGCACTGCCATGCACCATGCCCAAAACGACCACAGAATTGACACTTTAGTCTCCCTGCATCAGAATTCCAATTGGGACGAGAGGACTGTCCTCGACCAGAGAATGAACCATGGCCAGACCCACGCCCTCCACGGCCACGACCCCGATAACCTCCACGGCCGCGACCAAGAGTGGGTTCGGAACGTTGGACCGTGTGCACCACAGGAGATATATGAGGAACAGGAGTTGAATCAGAGGCTTGGGCTGGTGAATCAATATTGAGTGCCTTGAGAGGATCATCATAGAAGAAATTATGGCTCATTAGGAAACTCTGCAACTTAGAGAAAGTGACCGGCTCGACACGAGTTTGAAGAGAGGAAACAACATGCTTGTACTCTTTCTTGAGTCCCCTGAACACATAAACATTGAAGTCAGTAATTGATAAAGGTTTACCAGAAGCAGCCATTTCATCAGCCAGCCGCTTAGCTCGGTTAAGAAACTGAAGAACAGGCTCATCAGATTGTTGCTCAAGCCGTTGAAGAGCCATATGAATGGCCATAACCCTTGTGATGTTAGGTGAGGCAAGAGATTCCTCCAAAGCAAGCCAGGCATCACGGGATGTCTTCTTGTTCACAACAATGGAAAAGACTTCCACTGTCACAGAAGAGAGTATAGCACAAAGGATGAGATTATTTTGTTGAACCCAACGAACATAGTTGGGATTAGTCTCAGGTAAATCGCCTTCATTGATGGGCAGAATTGTCTTGGTGGGACAGGGATAAGAGCCATCAATATACCCCATGACTCCTTGACCAACCAAGAATGGTTCCATCTGTGCTCTCCAATACACATAATTGATTTTAGTAAGCTTTATCGAGATATGGTGGTGGGCTTGAGACAAGGGATGAGTTGCACGATCTAAGGCTTTTGATTGTGCAATCACACCTGAACCTGAGGTGGAAGAACTCGAGGTTTGTGAAATAACTCGACATGTTTAGGATCTACTGCCATTGAAGCTTTAGCACTCCGCTACCATATAGAAACACACTAGGATTGATGTGAATCGAGTACATCAAACTGATGTCCCCTGTGATGTTATTATAGCCTCAGTAGTAAAGTTACATTAGGTCTCCAACACCTTTGGAGATACATGTTACAGGTGTATAGATAACAACCACATCTCTTAGTAGCATAGCTATCAGAAAACTATCCTTAGCTATCAAATCTATCTAGATGCATGCATACTAACTCTTATCACTAACACGTTCCCAGGCGAAATGCAAAGGGGTTGGAGGAGGCAGAAAAGAAGTAGCGTACCTTCTCAGTTGGAGTTGTCTCCACCTTTTGCTGAAGAACCTCGTAGCCAAACTCATCCAACATATCCTCAGCCTCATATGCTACCTCTCAAAGCTTTTGCAGCCAAAACTTCACAGATGCTTCTCTGGCTTGTCTCTCTTCTGCATCGTACAACACAGCTCGAATGGTGACAAAAGATTGCTTGAGTTTCTGCAGCTGCCCCTTGAATCCCCACGGAAGTCGGATACCTTCAACAGCAAGCGAACCCACCTTCTTCAGTGTCTCCTCCAGTGCAAATGTAAGAATGATTTCAGCCATATCTTTTGCTTTAAATTACTCTTCCACCCGATAGAGAGCCAAAGAAATATAGAACAGAAGTTAGTGGCCTCTCGTAGAATTTGCAGATATTAATCTGGTTTGTTTGTTAGTGGCCTCTCGTAGAATTTGCAGGTGTTAATTTGGTAGTGAAACAAACTGTGGTTCCATCTTTGTATATATAGTACTTCCTTCCCATGTGAAATGGAGGGAATAATGGCATTGCTTTGTCCCATCCATAATTAAAGCCGATGCCTTACTTTGCCTCCCAACAAACGTTTTCTGTGTATCTAGTGTCCTTTACTTTCTCCCCATATATGAATTCTGGTGCTTTACTTTTTTTTTATGCTATCTGGTGTTTTACTTTACCACTAAAAATTATGAACCCGATTGATTCCTTTCCGATAATTGGTTCTTCAATCCTTTTTTTCTGTTCCATTTGCTCTTTCTAGTGCATGCGTATATCAAATCATGTTAATTTGGTAGCATGAAAATTCCCAACTTTTGTTTCATTTCTGGTGCAGTTTACTTCAATTCCCTTCCCATCTTTTTCTTTTCTGCTATTCGGTAAATTTACTGAAAATTTACTCCAAATCTCTATTCTAACAAGATTCCTGACTCCTCTTGGTACATTTTGGTTTGATTTATTGAAGTTAATTTTTTTTTCCCTCATGCAAATTCATACCCAAAAAAAAAAAACAATAGGTGAGATACTGAGTGGGCTCTCCTTTACATTGCTACTCCTTGAATATCTCACTTTCGTTCACTAATGGAGATCAGATTAGAGAGACTTCCAGCAGAAATCAAGAACAAGGAGATAATGGGTGTCCTTGATGGAGACCGGGGAAAAGAAATCTGTGGGAGAAGCATATTAATTCTGAAAGCAACCGAAACAATGATATATAGCACAACACATGATCAAAGCAACCCAATTAGAGTTAAAGCCTAGACAAGCATAGAATGTGTTTTAGAAAGTCCCAGTCAGCTTTATTCATATTCAATTTTAAGGCCACGTATATCCCCTTTCCCCTTTGTTTTCTCCTTCATAAAATTGAAAGTCTCTATATCTACCAAGGCATTATCTAAGATTAATCTTCCTGGTACAAATGCACCTTGATCGGGACCTGATTAATGTGCAATGCTTCCGGTGATCTTGGGAAACATGATAATGTGGGGAGTATCTGTGTCTTAATGTGGCATCTCATTGTTCAAGACATTATAAATAAGGTAGATACCATCACTACCTATATTATGGCAATAATATTGATAAAAAAGAACAGGAATAGTGTCAGAGCCCCGAACTTTGGTTGGGTGCATTTGTCTGAAAGTTTTTGCAACCACGATCGGAGTGAATGGTCTGGTGAGCATGGCATTCAGCTCCCAGTTACTCGGCCCGGGTGTGCAACATCCTTGTCACCTGCAGCAATTTCACTAGTTGCGAGCTAGTAAAGAGGTTCGGGTAATAGAGCACCTTATTCCAGTCAAAGTCCTAAGCCTAGGTTAGTTACTGTTTACTCCATTATCTTGGTTGCAGTAGTAGCTCTATGTGGCCATTGTCTTATGGTGGTTATAAGACAATGGCAACAACAGCTTCTTGTACTTCTTTGCCGCATCGCATACTAAACCTTTGAATACATTTGCCGCATCTAGAATTTAGCTGCTCCTCGCTCATATTTGCATATTCATTTCTCTTGAGGATAATCATCAAAGTCTGATGTTGTCTCACTTTTTTTTAAAAAAAAAAAGGTAAAGTAAAATGATTTTCATTTTTTAAAAAAGAAATTTAGCTTTTTTTTCCCAATTTTGCAATGTTTTATTCTTTTAAAACATATATATTAATTTCAGCTTGCGTGGAGTCCATTAAAAAAAATGCATGTATAAAAGAAGATCCATCTATCATTAATTAACAGGAAATTTCCTTCCGTTAGTGGTCGGATAGAATAACTCCTGATAAACTCTCTCCTACAATGAAAATATACATTTAATTACTCACAAAATGACTTTTAGTGTGTATTAATCAACTGTAAGAATTTGAAATTCCTAAAAAAAAAAAATTTCCGGAGGAATGCAAAGTCGATGACATACATAGATAAGATTAGAATTTTTTTTTAAAAAAAAAATCACCAATGTAGCGATTCACATGATCTTTAAGGTATGACCAAATTCTAACAAGCAAAACTAACAGACACAGGTATACCAAAATAAGGTAAACGACATACCGCCGTCATACATTATGGTCCACATTTAGCACAGAAATGACAACTTATAAAGATAATCTTATCTTATAGGAAGCCAGCCTTCCATACCTTCAACATTTTCACATGACAACTTTGTGACTAATGCTCTCATCATCTCATCCAAAAATGGTCCTACGCAAAGGTAAAGCTAGCAGCCAACATGTACTGGTGATGTACACTTTAAACCAAACAAGCCATAACCTGGATGATCTTTGCTTTCACACTGTGTTGCAGACAAATGAAACAAGTGGTGTCCTGCAACTTGAAGGTTTCTAGAGGATGAAACTGTTCATGGGGACAACATCCCATTATATTACATTTTTGGTTGAGTTAGCCATTTGATATACTCCCTCCATTTCAAATTAATTGACCTTAATTTTGATTCTAGTAAAACTTGTGACGTTAATTTTGATTCTAGTAAAACTTGTGATGAAGAGACTAAATTAATCCTTTCATTAATTATTTATTTAAGATAACTTTGCTAATTTATCAAAGACTATCCTATATAATAGGTCCTATCCTTAGAGGGTATATAAGGAAAAAGAAATCTGACATGCATTGGATATAGCAAAACCTCAATTAATTTGAAACAAATACCAATTGCTAGAACGACAATTAAAAAGAAACGGAGGGACCAACCTGTCCAACCATCACCTAAGTTACATTAATTCAGACGTTACTGTATCTTGAAAGAATCAAACACTATCGATCTACTACTTTAGTTTAAATGATAGAACGAGTTTTTTTAATGAACAACTTTAGACGACCATTTGTCAAAGAAAGTAAATCTAAATTTATTATAATGCTTGCACTGAATTTTTTAATCGTGAGCGTATGAAGCTCAGATTGTTATTCATAATAAAATTATCTACAACTAGCAATAAACTATGTATTAATCAACCAACAAGTGGTGAATAGATCGAACTAAAATAATCAACAACTTGCCATAAACTATTTAAGTTACGTAGATCATGTTACAAAGATATATGATGCTTGCTGACAAAAAAAAAATGTTACAAAGATATACCACAAACTTGCAATGACCTACGTATTCATCACCCCGAAATTAATTGGTGAATGGATCGGATCAAATTTATTGAGATATAGCTTATAGTATGACTCAAAGGATATGAAAAAGAAGCAGAAATGAAAAGTAACAAGCCAAAATGGAAGAACAAATTAAATGAACTTTCATAACAAAATAATAGGCAGAAGAGGACATATCACATTTTATTTGAAGTGTGAAAACCATACAAGGATCTCAATGAGGACAAATTAACCAGACCGATCCCAAACATATTGATTGACAAAGACCGCAGCTTGGATCTTCAGGAGCATCTCTTCGCTAATGCCGGCGGTCGGGGAGCTCCTAGGAAGACCATTTTCACAGTTGTAAGTGGGTTGTATCAGCTTGCCCAAGTCAGTGATGTTCTTGAATTTTTTTTTTTGATGCTAATCGAATCTTCATTCATTGATAGAAAGCAAAATATACATAAGTACACAAGTCGCAGACCACGGCATCAAGATGATGCCAGGTGAGGCCAATTGCACCACCTACAAAAAACACATAAACACTGACATACTACATCAAACCTACTACTTATCGTCCATGCAGTGATATAACGAGTAGGCCCTCAATCAAATTTCCTGTTGACTCCTCTCCACTGTTTTAAAGTGTCAACGGATGAAGTGTGCGTATGGAAAATGAGGTTGCAGAGACTTTATCCACCAAAACACTCTCAAGATTGTTATATCAAAGAGACAATCCCATCTGATATCCTCGTTGTTAAAGATCTTCTTATTCCTTGCTATCCAAATAGACCACATAAGGGAGTACCCCAACATCATCCAAGTTGAGCGTCTTGTATGTGACTCCTCCAGCCAAGGCCATTGAAGAAGCCAGCATTCAATAGACGCCGGTGCTGTCCACTGAATCCCCCACCAGTGGCATAGCCTACACCAGAAGGTCCAAGAGTATCGGCAGAGTAGAAAGAGATGTTCGCTGGATTCTAACTCTTGATCGCAAAAGACACATACTCCCTGATCAGAAGGTAAGATGCGACGCCTGATTAAATTTGCTTTAACAGCCACACCTCCGTTAACAGCTTGCCACAAGAAACACTCAATTTTGGGTGGACATAAGTTCAACCAAATATTGGGTGGTCTGGCTCTCTGCATAGAAGCTTGAATGATCCACTCCTTCCCGTCTTTTACTGAGTAGGTGTGATCTTTAGAAGATTTCCAAACCCATCGATCCTCTTGTCGTGAATTACAAGCAGTTGATCTTAGCACATCGTCTAACTTCTTGCAATCGACCGCCTCCCACTCGTATAAGGTCCTTCTCCATAGTTCAGCCGACGTTAACGAAGGCATGCGGTAGAAATCAGCAAGTGAGTTACCCGAATGCAGGCTCAAAGAAAATAGCCTAGGGAAGGTAGTGCTCAAGACACCAAAGGAACTCCATTTGTCATGCCAGAACGAAATTCTTGAGCCCGAACCCACTTGAATAGATAGGTTATCTATAAGCGCAGTATCAGACCTGTTTTTATCTTCCGCACATCTAATCACGTTCCGCCAAAGACACGACATCTTTTGCAGGCAGAAGTCAGGTTCTAGCTTCCCTGCAAGAGGCGAATATTTTTCCTTAATGAGTAGTCTCCACGCCGTTTCTTCTTCTTGCAGGAACCTCCAATACCATTTAAAACATAGACTGTTGTTTTTAATGGCAAGAGGTTCGATACCTAGCCCTCCGACATCTTTTGGTCTCGCCAATTTATCCCAAGACACCCAACACAACTTCCTTTTCTCCTGGCTCCCACTCCACAAAAATCTCCTTTGAATTTGATTTAGTTTTTTGGATACACCTACTGGTAGTTTGAAGAGGGACATATAGTAAATGGGGAGAGAAGATAGAGTTACTTTGATTAGAAGCACTCTACCAGCGAAGGAAAGAAACCTGGACCTCCAGCTTTTGAGTTTATTCTTGAATTTGTCAATAATAGGTTTCCAGCTCTCACGTTTCTTCATATTTGCTCCAAGAGGGAGCCCCAAGTATTTGACAGGGAGCTTTTCAGTCCTACATAAGAGCAAGTCTGCAAAGTGCTTAGCCGTCGCCAACTCCATCTTGATCCCAATTATGCTACTTTTGAAAAAGTTTATCTTCAATCCTGACATTACTTCGAAACACCGTAAAACCCTTTTAAGGTTGAGAAGTGAAGGGGCTTCGGCTTTCGCCAGGATAAGTGTGTCATCCGCGAATTGGATCAGATTCGCGGGGATGTTGTGAATCTTGAGATCGTATACCAAACCTCTATCAATTGCCTCGTCTATGGATACTCTGAGACCCTCAGCAGCGATCAAAAACAAGAGTGGTGAAAGGGGGTCTCCCTGTTTTAAACCCTTCCCCATATCGAACTGAGACGTAGGGGAGCCATTAATAAGGACCGCCATGGTGGAGGATTGAAGGCAGGCGCTGATCCAACTAATCCATCGTGGTGGGAAACCCATGTACTCCATCACCTGATATAAGTATTGCCAAGACACAGAGTCGTAAGCCTTTTGGAAGTCAAGCTTCCAAAGGATACTAGCCTCCTTGCACTTTTTCAATGAGTCGATGAATTCTGAGGCTAACAGGACAGCATCCAGAATGTTCCTTCCTTGTAGGAAAGCGTATTGAGATTTGCTTATGAGGCCAGGTAGGACAGTTTTCAACCTAGAAGATAGGACTTTGGAGATAATTTTGTACACAGCATTCACCAATGTTATGGGTCTGTAGTCGTTGAAGTGTAGTGCACCTTCCTTCTTAGGCAAAAGGGTTATATACGATAGGTTTACACCTTTTGGAAGAGACCCGTTTTCGAAGAACTCCTTCACTAAATCGAACAAATCTGATTTAATCTGATCCCAACACTTCCTGTAGAAGTTTAGGTTGAATCCGTCGGGTCCTGGTGCCTTGGATCCATCGCAAGCCCACAATGCCTTCTTTATTTCCTCCATGGAAATGGATTTCAGTAGGTCTTGAGCTCTTTCTGGAGGCAGTCGTGAGAAGCGGCTAGCACACCCCATCTTTGGTCTAAACCTTATATCATCCTTATACAGATTAGAGAAGAAAAATGCCGCCTCATTCTTGATAAGTTGCGGTTCACTCACCTCAATTCCCCCACTGTAGATAGAGACAATTGATTTCTTCCTACCTCTTGCGCATGCCGACACATGAAAAAATTTTGTATTTCTATCCCCGAGCTTAAGCCAATTAACCCTAGATTTCTGCCTCCATAAAATCTCCTTTTGCTTCAATTTCTGTTGAAGATCCTGATGTGCAACGCCTCTCCTACTCACCTCAGAAGTGGACAGATCGTGTGCCTCAGCTTTAAGGTCGAGAAATTCAATTTCCTCTTGCAAAGATGCGATTTGGGATTCAATATCTCCGAACGATGATTTATTCCATTCAGCTAAAAGTTTGCGCATGAGACTAAGTTTCTTCATCATCTTGAATCTTCCGGGGAATACTTCCTCACACCGCTCCCAGAACAGCTTTAGGGTATTGGCAAACTTGCTATCTTTCCATCAACAATCTTGAAATCTGAATGGTTTGAAACCCCAAACCGTTTTATCTTGAGCGAGTATCAGGGGCCAGTGATCCGATGGGCCCCTTTTTCCTACCGTCAAGTTCAACGATTTAAAAGTGAGGCTCCATTCAGCCTGAGCCATTGCCCTATCAATCCTACTCGCAGCCAATCTATTGGCCCAAGTGAACTGACGGCAGAGTAAAGGGAACTCCAAAAACTCCATGCAGTTCATGAAATTGCTTAAAGCCGCAGCTCCCCGCTGATTTAAATACCGACTCCTTCTATCCTCTGCACATAGGGTTTCGTTCAAATCTCCGACAAGTAACCAAGGCGATTTAAACGTTAGCTTCATCTCCATAAGCTCTCTCCACATCGTCATCCTATTCTCTACGTTGCTATCGCCATACACAAAGCAAATACAGAATTGACCCCGTACCTTGCCGAAGCTACCCTCCACCAATATCCAATTCTTGCTAACAAGGCTTTGAGAGAGATGAAAGGAGGACTCATCCCACATCATTAAAAGGCCTCCTGAGGATCCTTCAGCATCTACAGTTCTAAATTCCAGATCTTCTATATTCCACAGACGGGAACAATAAAATCTGTCAACTCCACTTAGCTTTGTTTCACAAATACAAACCACCTTAGCTTCACTCTGATGGATTAACTGATTAAGGTGATTACGCTTGGTCAATGATCCCATCCCTCTTGAATTCCAACACAAGAGACTAAACATGAAAAACTGTAAACACACAATATCGTCAGCCGATACTTATGTGCTGGATTGCTACTCGTCTTGGTTCTTGCACCACTCTTCACCTTCTTTGACGATCAAATCCCTTACTGCTGCCCGTACACCTTCTGAATCACTATGATCCCACCCCAAATAGCAGCCCACCTGGACAGTGAGTTCGGCTTCCGCTTCATAATCCATTGCAGGTCTACGAGACTCCACTACCATTGCTTTTGTTTCTACAAGTCTCTTGTTCATTCTCCTGATATCCGCTTCAGACAATGTGTCTCCCGAGATGATACTTCCTGTAAATCTGTTAAACTTCTTGAACTTCTGAGGTTTTTTAATCTGCCTTTTGTTAAGTGCAAGGTTGATTTTCTGCTCGATTAGGGAAGATAGCCTGAGTTCCGTAGGGTATCTTCCATGACTACTGGATGAGGATGTTACCTGATTTGGACTATAAGGAGTGGATATGGAGTGTCCGGCCCACGCTTCATTCCTTGGCCCATGTATAGGTGTAATCTGCATGCACTCTTCGTTGTGGGGCTCAGACGGAAAACCCACATTGTTGCTACCACTTCCAGAAAATTCTCCTATCTCCAAGGAGGGGGCATTACTTTGATAGCCTCCAGCCGAAAATTCACCCTTGGCGCCAGGGGATTCGTCTACTCTTGAGGGCAGAGATGAACGCGCAGCCCCACCCTTGGTGGGTGAGTTCCACTTGGAACAACTGACACGCGTGCCACCGACATCCTTGGAGCAACTGACACGCATGCTACTGACATCCTCAGAAGTGTTGCGCTTGGAATCTACATGGTTAGTCGCCTCCGCAATAGGGGGTACAGATTTCCTAGGAGCAAGTGTGGTCTGAACATTTGGCTTCTCAATGATCTCCATTAGTTGAAACGGGTCAGAATCCGGAATATTTAATTCGAGGAGAGAGAATCGATTACCAGAGTTGTGACCCTGCTTTTCATAGTCACCGGCGTCCACCGCTTTACCACGGCAGGATAGTGGTGAGTCTGGGTCAAGAGAGATAAGGTCATTGACAGAGATTTCCTTGCCACTGCTCATTGAGAGGGGATTAAACGGGATTGAAACTTCAGTGCATAGCACCTTGGACTTGTTTCCTTTGATGTCGACATTTATCTCCCAGGATATATTCTTCTTGACGGTAGTTAGGACCTGAATATATGCAAATTCCAGGTCTGCTCTGGATTCAGTAGCCTCGGCTACCTTGATCAGCTTCCCGAATCTGTTGCTCACTTTTTCGAAGAAATCTATGCACCATGCATGGAGTGGCACTCCAGATAGTTTAATCCAGCAAATTCTATTAGAAGCATTGTCACCTACTTTCCAAGCCCGGAACAAGACAAAATAATCGGCTATCCATGCAGGAACATTGGCTAGCAAGGCTTCACGAGCCTCACCTGATGGCATGTGAATAAGGACTGACACTCCTCCTAAAATGCTTGCAGAAGCATCTCCCAGCCCATTGGAGGCCAATACCCTTTGAATAACCATCCTTTCCATAGGGGATGACAAAACACCAAAGATACACTTGGACAGCCAAAGCTCAGCCTCTCTGGGAGGGTTGAAATCAATGTTGGATGTACCTTGGTTTACGCATAACTCTATCATGTTCTCCTTGCCCTTCAAAGATTGCGCAAATGACATCCCTTGTTGTGTTTTGTTCCTTACACGTGATTGGAGTGGCTGTGTAGTAGGCTGACTCCTCAGTTGTTTGGATATTGCAGGACTGGCACGAAGTATGCCCCCTGGGACGGTCACTGATGACAACTTAGAGATTACAGTATCCATTGGAAGATTTTTTATGAACCTTATAAATCCGAATCTTCTGCCACTTCTAGACAGCTTCCCCGGAATATAGACGTCGATGATCTCGCCAGCTTTAGATAGGTTTGACAATAAGTCGGATATTGACCAGTTTAGTGGAAGATTATCCACATATATACTCATTAGTTGGTCATTCTCAATAGCTGAAGCAACCTGATTCCTGTTCCATTTAGAGAAACTGAGAGGTTTGGGGTTGTTCGGTTCTTGAATTGTCTGTTTAATGACAACCTATGATCAGCTTGGACCTTGGCCCGAATATCCGTGTAAATCTTCACGCACTTGCCGAAAGAATTCTTCAAAGCCCGGTCGGTCGAGTTGGAGGAGAGCTGAGAGAAAATCTTGTAGTTTTGGTCTGCTTGTCGCTGCAAAATCTCTAGAGAAATGAGTGACAGAGTAGCAGGGTCAGCTGAGGTTGTACGTGGGTCAGTTTGTAGTGAACTGATGCATTCTTCTTGGTTTTGTGTTTGTGAGCAGATATTGGACAGGACATCCAAGGGGATTCCATGACATGGGGAGATGATTAAAGAAGCTGTTAGTAGAACAGAAGCTGAAACTACAAGTGTAATAAAGGATGACATTATAGGAGCCGTTCAGGTTGCTGGTTAGGCTCTTTGCTCTTGTTGCTTATACTTGAGAGAAGAATTATTTCCTTTTGGTTGATATGACTTATTATGAGATGGTTATAATAATAGAGAATAGTGTCAAGAAGCAGGAGGATTGTCAGTCCAATGTAAGGAAAGAATCATGGTATTGCAAAATTAATTGATTGGATTTGTTTGGAGCAAATAAAAAATACAAAAGAAGAAAAACATCATAGCTTTCTATATGCCTAGCCAGCTGGGAATTAAAGTTAATATATTGTGGGCTGGCTACCTAGCATGCAACTTGCTAAATTTTAAGCACTATATATAAAAAATTCTGTGTTTATATAATCAAGTTGTGCATTGTGAATTTATTATATACTATAGTGCATTTTATTTTTGGAGTAGAATCAATGCGTATCAGATCTACTTATAACGAAGAAGCAAATATGCAGAGGATACGAGTTGTTAGGACAACTCCTTGTTTAGGACAATTCGTGTTGTTAGGACAACTCCTTGTTTAGAGCGCGTACAGCGCGTGAAATCCTCTCAAAATGGAATTAGATTTTCTCTTCCCCTCCGCCGCTCCCGATCTGATAACTCCCTCTGTGTTTTGTCCGCGCCTTTTTTAGTTCTTTATACCCTTCCTAACCATTCCTTTGCCCTTCTTCTACTCTGTTTGACTCCGATTTCTGTCACAAGCGTTGTCTTAGACTCCTCCTCACCGAGGATAGTTTACAGAATTGGTACTGGGTTAACACCCGCGAGTATGACCACATCTTCATGGTAGGTCATTGATCTTGGGGCAAGCCATGAGCAGCCCGATTTACCGGAGGAGATGAGTTTGGGGGCTATAGTCGCGAGAACATACGCGATTGGAAAAGTTTTTGCTGAAAGGAGGCTTACCCCTAGCCAGATCTACTCTCAGATGAACGAGATTTGGTATATCAAAGGCAAATTTCGGGTAATCCCGATACCCAACAACCTCTTTCTGCTTTGCTTTGAGCATGAAGAAGACTGTAGGCACGTTCTCAAAGGCTCGCCTTGGTTGGTCCCTAATTTGCACTTTTGTCTCAAACCTTGGACGGAGAACTTAAGCTTAAGCCAGGTACCCTTCCGTCTCTCTCACTTTTGGGTCCAAATACATGATATGCCCTCTAATTTATTAACTAGATCCAATATAGTTAGGCTGGGTAATGCTTTCCCAGTTTTTCTTCATTATGAGCACTCCCTGGAGAATGTTTTAGGGCAGGGTTTCGTTAGGGCTAGAATTGAATTTGTTGTTAATCAGCCTCTCCGACCTGGTGTTCATGTTCTCGATACCGAGGGCAAGGAAATCTAGCTAAAATTTAAATATGATCAGTTGAGCGAGTTCTGCTGTGGAAGTGGTGTAATCCTGCTCCCTACCTACAAGTGCAAAAAAGAAAAACGTCCTAATGAAGGGAAGGAATTGCCTGAGGATGACAGTTATGGTCCATAGATGCGAGCAAGAGAGGTCTATGGTAAACATTATTCTGGACAGAAATCATTCGCAAGGACAACACAACAAGCGCCTCTAGATGCAGCGGATGCTACCGGTGATAGGGTGCCTCCCAGGAGGACACCGAGATCCGTACTCCTATGGACACTCAACGTAAGAGGAAGGCTGGGTCGGACCCTTCCTCTCACCCATTACTGAAGCGGCTCGGAAACATCACAATGAGGTGGTACAAACGGTAGCTCAAATTGTAGAGGAACTTGACACCAATACTCCGGTGTAGAATTCCGCTGCTAAACCTTCTTGGAAAAGGCTTGTCGAGCCACTCCGGTCGAATATCGAACATCTGCAGAGGAGTGGGTCAAAGCACATGAGAATGGTGAAACATATAATGATGTCATGGGCGTGGTGGTACCCATACCGTTTGGAGATCCTCAGGAGCCCCCGGCCGGCTATCCTATCAAGTGAAGAATTTTGTTAGGCCTACAGTTTGGGTGTCTAATCAAACTGCAGGGCCTATTTTGTTTTACCGGTATGCAATTCTCAGCCCCCTTATAACTATATGAGGATTGGCATGTTTTGGCCACAGCTGAGCTCATATCAGCTTTTGTATCGACCCGGGTTTGGTTTTCCATTGCTAAAGTCTCAGGTGGCTATCTCGGGTCGCTGGCAATAATTGTGCTTTTATCTTGTCCTTTTGGTCTGGCATCAGCCTTGGAGTATGTTGACAGGGATATGAACAAGGGTTATGACTTGTGCAAACTACCGTACTCTTCGGAGGGTAGAGGGAACTTTGGTTCTTGGGTGGACATCTTTACGGTTTGTAAAGGCCATACTACCCCTTTGACTGTTTTTAGTCTTCAATGGCACTTTGGAATGCTTTGTTCACAAGCCCTATCGGCATGCCCTCCGCTGCAATGCCTTTATGTTGCTCCTCTGCTACTGGTGATATTAAACCAGGTTTTCTGTAATATTGTTATATGTACTTTATTCAGGTTGTTTGGTCTACTTTATTTCTAGTCTATGTTTAGGATAATTCCTCTCCTATCTATTATTGGTTATGTAACCTCAACACTACATATTTTAATCTAAGGTTATGTGGATCATTGGCAAAAAAAAAATTATATACTATAGTGCAGGTTCTGCACAATAAGAGCTTGTATATCGATGATCTTACCATCTTCTCTATTTTTTCTCTTTGGAGAACTGCCAAATAGTGCCTTTAACTCTCTCATATCTAAACTTTATGATCCATAAAAGAGAAGGAAAACTTCAGTGGCCAACTTCGGTGGAAATCTAAAGTTTACCTGAAACAAAGAGGCTGGCAATCTACACCTTATCGACATCAAATCTCATAGTTAGTTACAAGACAATTGCACTTGACAATATATCCAAATTCTTCTTGTTTGGGTTGTTCGTGAGACTACTGGAACCGACAAACCCAACTACCCAGCTAGGTTGTCTCACAAAACTGGACTCACACATAGGTGTGAGTCATCGAATCCGAATAATCCATAAATCCTGGCTCTCTGTTGGGTGTTCAAGTATGAGTAATTGTCCCACATCGGATAGAAAGAGACCAAGTAAGTAAAATATAAGTGGAATGGACCCATGTACCTAATGCCTTAAGGTTTTGGTTTACTTTGTGGTGTTCAAGCCCACGAGTGTGGATCTCACTTGGGCCTCGCTTGTTTTCTCCCCAATTTGCAGGCTACTCCAGGCGCTTTAATTACCACAGCTAGTAGCGGAGCTTTGGTTGTCAGTTGTATAACTGAACTGAATAAGGAGGCTAATATTAGCAAGATGGTATGTTTGAATGGAGTTAATTACCACAAGTGGAAAGGTAAGATGAGAGATTTTTTGTTTGTGAAGAAGATGCATCTGCCAGTGTTTGGTTCTAAGAAACCTGTTCCTATGTCTGACGAGGATTGGGAGTTTGAGCACCAACAGGTTTGCAGCTATATTCGGCAATGGGTAGAAGACAATGTTTTGAATCACATTGTTAATGAGACACATGCCAGGAGTTTGTGGGATAAGCTGGAGACACTGTATGCTTCAAAGATAGGCAACAACAAGCTATTCTTGTTGAAGTAGTTGGTGAATTTGAGATACAAGGAAGGTGGCTCTATTTTAGATCATGTAAATGATTTTCAGGGTATCCTCGATCAGTTAACTGGAACGGGAGTTAAGTTTGACGAAGAGATACGGGGATTTGGTTGTTGAACACTTTGCCAGATTCTTGGGAGACTCTTCGTATTTCTTTAGCCAATTCTGCTCCTAATGGTGCTGCGACAATGGAGTATGTTAAAAGTGGTGTTTTGAATGAAGAGTCGAGAAGAAGATCTCAGGGTTCATCTTCATCATCACAATCTGATATTCTTGTTGTTCAAGAGAGGGGCACAGAAAAGTTTAAAGGTGGTCACGGAGGTTCAAGAAAAAGCAGAAGCAAATCAAGAAATAAGAACAAGACCTTTGAATACGATTTTTGTGGTCGCGTAGGGCACACCCGGAAATATTGTTACAAGCTGAAAAAAGAGATGAAGAAGAAAGGGAAGGAAGATAAAGATAATGGGGATAGAAATTCTGTTGCTGTAGCTTCTGATCTTCTCATCACTCTTGATGAGAATATCATCAATTTTGCATGTGATGAGACTAGTTGGGTGGTGGATTCTAGTGCTGCATTTCATGTCACTCCAAGGAAGGAGTTCTTAACATCTTATACATCTGGTGATTTTGGTGTATTGAAGATGGGTAATGGAAACCAGACTAGAGTGGTTGGCGTTGGAACAGTTTATCTGCAGTCCAGTAATGGTACAAGGTTTGTTCTTAATAATGTCAAACATGCACTTGATGTTTGTTTGAATTTGATTTCTACAGGAAGACTTGATGATGATGGCTACTACAATTTCTTTGGTGATGGACAGTGGAAGCTCACCAAAGGTTCTTCAGTTATGGCCGGAGGTAAAAACGCTTCTAATTTATACCTAATGCAAGGTTCTGTGAACTTGGTTGAAAGTGATAGCACTTTAGAGTTATGGCATAAGAGACTCAGTCATATGAGTGAAAAGGGGATGATTTTTTTGGCCACGAAGAATTTGCTTTCGGGAGTAAAAGCAGTGAGATTGAACAGGTGTGTTCATTGCTTGGCTAGAAAGCAGAAAAAGTTTCTTTCAAAAGTCATCCTCCTTCTAGGAAGCCAGATTTGTTGGAGTTGATACATTCTGATGTGTGTGGTCCTTTGAAGGTCAAGTCACATGGTGGTGCACTTTATTTTGTGACTTTTATTGATGACCATTCAAGGAAGCTCTGGGTTTATACCTTGAAGACCAAAGATCAGGTATTTGATAAATTCAGAGATTTTTAGGTCTTGGTTGAAAGACAAACAGGCAAGAAGAACAAATGCATTCGTACTGACAATGGTGGAGAGTATTGCGGTCCATTTGATAGTTATTGCAGAGAGCAAGGTATTAGACAAAGAAAACTCCTCCAAAGACTCCTCAGTTGAATGGTCTATCTGAAAGGATGAATAGAACATTTATTGAGAGAGTCAGAAGTTTGCTTGTAGAGGCAAAATTGCCAAGATCCTTTTGGGCTGAAGCACTCAACACAGTGGCATATGTTGTTAATTTATCTCCTGCTGCCGCATTGGATGGTGATGTACCTGACAGAGTATAGTTAGGTAAGGATATCTCTTATGATCATTTGAAAGTTTTTGGATGCAAAGCCTTTGTGCATGTTCCTAAGAATGAAAGGTCGAAACTGGATGTCAAGACTAGACAGTGTATCTTCATTGAATATGGTCAGGATGAATTTGGCTACCGGTTGTATGATCCGGTTGAAAAGAAGCTGGTTAGAAGCTGCGATATGGTATTCTTTGAAGACCAGACTATTGCAGATATTGGAAAAACAAAAAATTTAGTTTCTGAAAACCAAGAGAGTTTGGTTGATCTCAAGCCAGCTCCTTTGACTTAGACACCTGATGTAGTAGAACATGATTTTCAGCATGGTGATATCCAGGATAACTTTCAGTTTGACTATCAAGTTCCGGATGATCAGCAGGGTGCACATGTGTTTGACGATACAGTGGATGATCAGCATGGTGCACGTGTGTTTGATGATACAGTGGATGATCAGCATGGTGCACATTTGTTTGACGATATAGTAGATGATGTTGACGATGAGCAGCAGCCAGTACAGACAGATGCAACAGTTGAGGAAGTTGCAGAAACTTCTCGCAGGACATCTAGTAGAGTGAAAAAGCCTGCTTCGCAGTATCCACCAAGTCAATATGTGCTTGTGACTGATGGGGGAGAACCTGAATGTTCAAAAAACCCATGGAGAGTGAAAAGAAGAAGGAATGGCTTGAAGCTATGAAGGATGAGATGAAACCCTTACATGACAATCATACCTTTGATTTGGTTAAGTTATCTACAAATAAAAGAGCTTTGAAGAATCGGTGGGTTTTTAGAGTAAAACACGAAAGTGGCATTACTACTCCACGATACAAAGTCAGGTTAGTTGTGAAGGTCTTTAGCCAAAAGAAAGGTATAGGCTTTGAAGAATCGGTGGGTTTTTAGAGTAAAGCACGAAAGTGGCGTTACTACTCCACGATACAAAGCCAGGTTAGTTGTGAAGGGCTTTAGCCAAAAGAAAGGTATAGACTATGAAGAAATTTTCTCTCCAGTTGTAAAGATGTCCTCTATCAGAGTTATTTTGGGATTGGCAGCATGTCTTGATCTTGAGGTTGAATAGATGGATGTAAAGACAGCTTTTCTTCGTGGTGATTTGCAAGAAGAATTATACATGGAGCAACTAGAAGGATTCAAAGTCAAAGGTAAAGAGAATTTTGTTTGCAGGTTGAGGAAGAGTTCATATCGCTTGAAGCAAGCTCCCAAGCAATGGTATAAAAAAATTGATTCTGTTATGAAAGAGCAAGATTTCAAGAAGACCTCTTCTGATCATTGTGTTTTTGTGAAAAAATTCTCTGATGATGACTTTGTTATTTTGTTGCTCTATGTTGATGATATGCTTATTGTTGGTAAGAATGCTTCTCGAATTGACAAGTTGAAACAAGAGTTAAGCAAGTCTTTTGCCATGAAAGACTTAGGACCAGCAAAGCAGATTCTTGGGATAAGGATTATTTGTGTTAGAGCATCAAAAAAGTTATGGCTATCACAATAAAGCTACATGGAAAAGGTGGTCCGAAGATTCAAAATGGATAAAGCAAAAGTGTTAGCGGAGCCGAAGGTTCGACTGTGATCGATATTGATACGCAACATGGTTTGCCCCGTGGTTGCTGCCCCCACGTGGAGCGAGCTCGAGACTTCAGGTTTAGGCCCAGTTATGGAGTTTTAAGGTGAGACTCTTGAAAACCAAAGAGATTGGCAGACGCGTGCTCCTTTGTACACGGGCTTCGTGTTGTGGAGCGGGCTCTTGAGGATGTCGCAGAAGATGTTTCTGTTGTAAGGGGAGTATGCCTAGCCCGATGTGGAAGAAACTCACACTTGAGGGGGAGTTTGTTGGGTGTTCAAGTATGAGTAATTGTCCCACATCGGATAGAAAGAGACCAAGTGAATAAAATATAAGTGGAATGGACCCATGTACCTAATGCCTTAAGGTTTTGGGTTACTTTGTGGTGTCCAAGTCCACGAGTGTGGATCTCACTTGGGCCTCGTTGTTTTCTCCCCAATTTGCGGGCTACTCCCGGCGCTTTAATTACCACACTCTCGAATCCAAGATAAAACTAGAAAGTGGATAGTTTAAAGATTTTTAGATTATGCAATTTTGGAAAGCAGAAACTAAAAACTAGAAAGTGGAATAGGAAAAATGTGACAAATTCAGAATTTTAAAAATACTAGATTTACCTTTATATGGATGAGAGAGAGTAAGAATTTAGATGAATGGGCAAGGTACCTTGAGATGTTTTACGAAAGGTATATTTATAGGGAAATTCAGCCCCTTGGTGGTCCAAGCTGGACTTGGACATAATTCCTTACCTTGGACCTAAGACTTGGTGGTCCAAGCTAGACTTGGTCATATGAACCTTAGCCTTGGAGGTCTTGGGCGGGCTTGGACTTAAGGCTTCTCCCTTGACCTTAGCCTTGTTATTCCAGGATGGGCTTGGACCTAAGACTTGATCTTGTTGTTGGGCTAAGGGTGAAATTCCATACGTTATCACTAGCCCCCAACTCTGAGGGATATTGTGTAACAATATTCCTTAGAGTTTATTTTCTTCAAGATATGCTTTTACTTCAGTTGTCCTCACGCATTAGGTCGCCTTACTTGGCTAATTTAATCAGGATCTCAACAAGTCTATCTGAGTCTTTCATTGAGTTTGTGGGTTACCCCCTTGTTGATGCAAGTCACCTAGTGACCAAAAGTTTGACTTGAATTTTATTTTGTTGAAATTGAACGCCCATAAAGCCCCTTGCCCAAGTTAGTGGTCCTTATGTAAGGCCATTTGAGGATTTTGTTGAGCTCATATTAAGCTCATTTTGACTTTTACACCTTTTTTGGGACCTGTAGGAAGTCTCATCTGGATTTGTACGAAGCCCCCACTCTTTACTTGTAACAAGACTTTTTGCCTTTTTGTTGTTTTTTCAACTAGATTTAGCAGCATGGCCTCTCTTCTGCTTACTTTTGTGAATTGCATAGGCGATATGACCTATAGCCATCTTTCAATGGAATGCTCCCAATAAGTTAGGACCATCTCAGAAGGAGTTCCTTGACTCATAAGTACTCATGGTTCCTCAGTGACATGACGGGAGCTCTTTTGGTGGGATGTTCCTAGCAAGTCAACGTCCATGACGACCAATGTTCCATCACTCTAGCCCCCAACTCAAAGGGGAGCTTATCTAGCTGCACTTTGAGTTATCTAGGAGGTCCTTAAAGAGGGAAACCATCTTCCCTTAAAGGATTATCTAAGAGCACTTGCTAAGGTTTCCTAGCTCTCCCCTTTCTTATAAGGCGTGTATGAAGTCCCAAAGAAGAGTTCCTTATAAAAACAAAATTCTCATCTGCAGAGACTTTTTGTTAGTAATGTAATCTAAAAAGAATACATGTTACAAACCCATTTAGGAGGGTTGCGCAAAATTTAGAGTAAGGTCTTATGATCCATGCCTTGATGAGAAAGTCTTGAGTTGTGTAAGACATGTCACAAGGTTCTAAGAAGGAGAAATTTTCTATTGAAAAAGATTAGTACCTTAGATTCTTAAGGTTTCTTTGGAGATTTTGGTATTTCGGATTGGAGATAGCGGTTCAAGTCCCTTTATGGAGGTTTCGGGACCTCTGACTTCAAGCTTCTTTGGAGGATGTAAGACCTCCGTTTTCAAGGAGGTAGGACCGCCTTTTTCGAGGGGTAGGACCCTGTTTCCGAGGGGTAGGAACCCGTTTTTTAGGGATAGGACCTTGTTTTTTCGGAGGTAGGACCTCCGTTTTTTAGAAATAGGACCCGATTTTTTGAGGAGGTAGGACCTCCGATTTAGAGGGGTAAGACCCATTTTCGAGGAGGTAGGACCTCCGTTTTCGAGGTGTAGGACCCCTTTTTTAGGAGATAGGGCCTCCGTTTTCGAGGGGTAGGACCCGTTCTTGAGGAGGTAGGACCTCCGTTTTTTAGGGGTAGGACCCCGTTTTTTAGGAGATAGGACCTCCGTTTTTTAGGGGTAGGACCCCATTTTTGAGGAGGTAGCACCTACGTTTTTTAAGGGTAGGACCCCACTTTTGAGGAGAAAGGACCTCCGTTTTCGAGGAGCTAGGACCTCCGTTTTATAGGAGGTAGGACCTCAATTTTCGAGGAGATAGGACCTCCATTTTTTAGGGGTAGGATCTTGAGGAGGTAGGACCTCCGTTTTTTAGGGGTAGGACCCTATTTTTTAGGGTAGGGCCCCGTTTTTGAGGAGGTAGGACCTCCGTTTTTTAGGGATAGGACCCGTTCTTGAGGAGGTAGGACCTCCGTTTTTTAGGGGTAGGACCCCATTTTTTAGGAGGTAGGACCTTCGTCTTTTGAGGGGTAGGACCCTGTTTTCTAGGGGTTGGACCGCCGCCTCACGAAAGTTATAAAGCTAAGGAGGACATTTAGTAGATAAAAAAAGGTGATTTTTTATAAAATTTTAAAAAATAAACAAAGCTACGGAGCACATTTAGTCAATAAAAAAGGTGATTGTTGATAATCTTTATTTGTAAAAAAAAAAGACCATTTGGCGAAATATAAGAAAAGAACCTCTGGTGCTTTCAATTCCTTGAGTGTGGAGTACTTTTAGATTCTCCATATTTCATACATGAGGGAGTAACTCTTTTGCTCTTGAATTTTGCAACTTTCTTCTTCTGTAATCTTCTTTTTCCCTTTAATCACCACACCTGTTTAAGAGAATTTATTTTCTACATAAAAGTTATCTTGTGGAACACTTCTCTCTTTTCTAGAGGTACTTTGTTAGAGAGATATTCATAGGCTTATTATCAAAACTTAGTTCCTAGGGTCCTTCATTTGGGAGGTCTCAAGGAACCTTCATTTGAGAGAACCGCGGGGTTCCTCATTGCAAAGGCCTCTAAGGTCCTTTGTTGAGAGGTCTTTAGGGTTCCCGCATTTAAGAGTTTTGCAATTAGAGATCCTTGTTGTAGTTTTAACCTCTTTTGCAAAGCCAACTTAGAGTGCCTCAGCTTATTGTGGTTGGAACCTCTTCAACCTATTCATGTTTAGAGTGTAGGAGAGTGAGTAGCTGGTTTGTAGGCTTCAAAATAAGAACCTTGATAAGGGCCGTCCCAATTTAGTTTTTTTTTTTTGGACCAGTCAGTTTACCCTCCTGAAATTTTGGTTCCTACGTTCGATCGGTCGAGATCTGAACTTTCTATCACAACACCTTACTAATCTCTGACTTTGTCAAAAATAGATGAAACACGTCAATTTTTGTGTTCTCCCTTGTTAGTTCCTGGACTTCTTTGTCCTTGCCCTGGAGAAAGTCCCGAATATTGGCTGCTCCAAGGCCGTCGTGCCATCAAGTGGCTCTATAGTTCTTGCTATGAAGGAGGTCTCGATGCTATCTAGTTTTGGATGATGGGGTTTCTTTCAAATAAGGCCTTCAAGGGTTTCTCTTTGCACCAACCTTAAGAGATTTTGTGTCAAACCTCCAAAAAAATCCCAAATATGTGAATCCTTCCTCCATGCCTCTAAATTAATTAGCATTAAGTCGAATCTCAGGCCTTGAAAAGCATATCGCTACCTACCTCGTCTTCTGGATACCTTTTTTTTGTAAGGGGAGTAAGTTTTAGCTGTCGTCGCTGGGGGCTTTGGGTTTGGGACAGGTAAAGAGCAGACGGAGCTCGAGTTACTGAGTAAGAGATTAATATGTGAAGCTTGTTTGAAGAGAACCCCATATAAAAAAGGAATATGTCCGCTCCTTTTAAAGGACGTTGGTCCTAAGGGGCCCATCTAAGAGAGATGGATGACCTCTTCATTTCATGTAGACAATTTGATTCGGCAGGGCAGTATCTCTTCAGATGTTGCTACTTTCATTACAAAATGAGATCTTTTCTCCATAAGAGTAAATACTTGAGTTGCATGGGCCACCAACACAAGAAAGAGGAGTTTTACAAAGTTACATAGCAAAATTTTTGAAGTTCATGGTGTGGTGTGACCTCTAGCTCCTCCGTCTTTCTTATTTTTATAAGGTCGTCGTTTCAATGAGACAACCAAGGTCGTGACAGTTGTGTTGGATGCTAGCCTTACCAATAGATCGGGCCTTCTGCGCTCAAGCGTTAGTTAAACGGGTGAAGGACCTACAGGTGTAATGCTTGGGTATTGAGTTTCCTCATATTTCCTTCATGGCCCCTTGTCTTCCTATAGAAGGACCTTGTACATCTCTATTTCTCTTCAACTCTAGGTGATTCTATCACACAGATCACTTTATTTGAATAAGATTTTGATGTGGCTAATGCCTCCTCTAAGAATTCTTAGAGCTGAGGTCTTTTGGATCGGGGAGCCTCCTCGTGGAGATCCTAGGACCTAGAAGTCCTAGGTCCTTATATTGAAAGGCCTTTTAGACACTTTAATAACATGTCAATTTCGACAACACACCCTAACCTCACTCAGAATACTCTACATTTACAGTGAAGGGGAGGCGGATAGCAAAAGCTGATTAAGAATCCTACTCTTCCTCATTTGAATGAGGGTGCTTGGGCTTTTTTCCCAACTCATTTGTTCATGTGCTACCTCAGCAGTATCCCCTAATGGGTGATAGGTTCCTAAGTTATGCAGACCTGCTAGTATTTCTTGCCTAAATTGCATAAGCTCTACCCACGTTACTATTTGATTACTCTGCTGATTAGCAGTATTGGAGGTACTTGGAATTTTCTCGATTCCACCGTTGGTGGAATTAAAGATTGTACTAGATGTAGGTCCAATACGAGTGTTACTCGGAATAGTTCTGGCTCCACCATTTACGGCGAGATCTTAAATTGTATTGGATGTAGGTCCTGCACTAGTGCTAGTCTTAAGATTGTGTTGGTAGACCCCTCCTCCTGTCTATCAGAAAGGATATCATTGTCGTACCTTCATTGGCCGTGTTAGAACCCATGTCTTCATGATTCATTCATTACAGGTTTTGATAAATGACAAACCAAGATCATAACATAGATGAAGCAAAAAGAAATCAAGCAAACAAGTACTCAACCAAAGTGATCAAGAATTCAAGTGAAGGTATGATCAAGAGTTGAAGTGCAAAGAAGAGCAAGAGAAGTTAGGACCCATTTGTACAAGGTAAAACACTCAACTTCTCTTAGCCATTGGCTCAAACAAAACAAATTTCACTCATACATTTCATAGCATGCTTTCAGTCATAAAAATGTATTTTGAGTCAATAACATCGATGTTGTGCCCAAAAACATCGATGTTTTGTGTTTTCAAGTCTTTTCTAAAATTTGGCAGTAGGCAAATAACATCGATGTTGGAATCCCAAACATCGATGTTCTAGTGACCGTTGTTTTTAAAACTAGTCACAACATCGATGTTCCATAATGGTCAGTTTCAATTTGATTTTGTCGAACCAAAATAACATCGATGTTTCCATCTAAACATCGATGTTCCTACCTTTGGACAATTTTTTCAAAAACGGTAGTAGGCAAATAACATCGATGTTGGCTTCCCAAACATCGATGTTCTCATGACCGTTGCATTTGAAAACACTGTTGTATAAGCAAAACATCGATGTTCTATTCCATAACATCGATGTTCTTCAAATGCTCAGCTTCAATCATTTTTCACAGAAGCAAAATAACATCGATGTTGGAAATAAAACATCGATGTTCTTCATAGATCAGTTTTCATCTCATTTTCACAGAATCAAAATAACATCGATGTTGGGATGGAGAACATCGATGTTTTAGTTACCGTTAGCCCAAAATTCAAATTTAATGGGCAAAACATCGATGTTCTACCTTTAAACATCGATGTTGTAGCCGTTGAGCAGACAACTTTTCAGCACCCACTATGCTTTGTTTAAAGGTGTTTTCTTGGGTGGATTTCAAACGGCTCCATGACTTTTTAGAGCTACATATTGAGCATTTTCAGCTGTGTTTAACAACTAATCAACTCTCTATTCATTCATTATTCATTGCAAAATAATCATTCAAGTTTAAGAGCCAATTCCTTTGAGATTATTGAGAGTTGCCTTATTAGTGCTTAATTGTAACTCATACCCACTCTTGAGAGAGCTTTTGTTTGAGTAATCTTTGTAGTGTTGTTCATACAGTGAAAGGGAGGTTTGTTCCCTTGTAGCTACTCATAGGAAGAGTGATTTTCTTTCCTTGAGAGAAGTCTTGAAGTGAGGTATCTTCAAGCAAGTGGGTAGGATTCTTGTGATTAGAATTCCTAGGCTGTAAACGGTTTGTTAAGCACCCGGAAGCTTAACGGTAGATAGTGAACTCTTCAAGTGAACCTTGAAGGACTGG
>JAKUCV010005881.1:0-11510 GCA_028386065.3 Turnera subulata | reverse complement strand
AAATAAATGAGTATGATGAGATCTCAATTACAGTGTCAGGAATAAGATGGAAGCGACGAGAAATAACCGTCGACGGAATACGATTTTAATTTATAGCGCTAAATATTAAAATGAGGATCATGAACCTACATTTGACAAATGTAGGCGCAGTATGATTGGCCAAAATAGAGAAACATGATTAAAGGTTGTGTTAGACTCGCTCGAAGCGAGAAATTTCTAGACCTGCAGTCCATACACTAGAAGGTGTAAAATTCAACTGGTCATAAAATGAGAATTTGTGCGGGAAAGAATATGAGATATAAAGCACGGTTCATGGCACAAAGTTTTACCCAAATGACCAGGTATTAATTATGAGAAGATATACTCCCCTGTGGTGGATGCAATTATTTTGATAAGTTTGGCATTATATGAAAAGAATGAATGCTTTTACAGCCCACTATGGATCCATAAGTTATGAAATATACATGAAGATCCCTGAAGGATCCGTATTGCCTGAAGTAACTAATTCCCGGGAAATTACAAAGATTAAATTGAGTTTAAATTATTTTTGAGTATGAATAAATTTTATGTTTATATCTATATGTTTAGTAATTGGAACTCCAGAAGAGGTTTTCAAATACACCTGCTATTAGACTGGTCCTGAAGTACCTTGTCGAAGTACTATTTATATTGCTTGTAACATAAAGCCTGAAGCTTTTGACTTAAAGCCTATTGGCATGATATGAATTTACTCTTATCTTCGGGGAATAACAAATATGTAATCCAGTAAATCCGAAAGAGAGTAAAGTTGATTTTGCAGATGTAGATCCCTTATTCAGTCCACATAAAGCAGAGACGGACATCAACCACAACTTTACACATGATATTGCAATTTCATCGGGACTACAAAAGCAAGAAGGCAAGATAGACGCTCCAACGACAAAATCATGAAAATAATGGTGCTAACTCCGTCCAATTGAAGTAATGATGTACCAAAAGTGATCAGGCAAAATATATATCACCAGAAGCTGACAAGGACGATTACGACATGACGCAATCAATGGAGGCCAAAATGAGGGGGAGTAGAATACGCACTGCACTCTTTTTCCCTTCACCAAGTTTTTATCCCACTGGGTTTTTCTTGGTAAGGTTTTTAATGAGGCAGTTCTCCTTAAGCGTATTCTACCCAATGCACAATGACATCCAAGGGGGAGTGTTATAAAACACGTGTAATAGGTGGATGTCACCTACCTTATAATATATATACCCATAAATACTAAATGAAAACTGAGGAAATGAGCCGGGGTTGTGCTCTTCCTATGCTCTCCATTTTTTTCTCATTCTTCTCCTTTTCAGTGCAATTTCTATGCTTAATCTCTTAGTTTATAACTTTTACTTTTATTTGTTCCTTTGTTCCTAATACAAGGATATGTTCTCTCTCGTGTCGTGAGCCATGACCAAAATAATTTGTTATCCAAACAAATGTCGCTTCTTCATCAAAAGTGTAAAGACTCTTAATTCATGTGTATTACTATATTATACTATACTGTTATGTGTACTCACTCGCTTCGCGTCAACCTTTACCTTTTTATGGTTACATGGAGATCTTAATCTAAATGCTAAACTAATCAACACGGTCGGAGATCGAACCCACGACCACTAACCCCACAAACCGTGAGAGGTGCCCACGCGACCACATGTCAGCTGACTCATTTACCTTTTTTTTGTTTTTTTTGCTAAAATCATAGTTACCATTCTTCAAACCCTAAACCTCAATCTTTAAAACCTAAAATTGGTAGCTTAACCCTAAAATTACATATGGTGTCGTAAAACGGGTGGTTTCTACGGCGCAAGGATTAAGCCACACTGATTTCTTCCAAACATATGATTGCACAAGCTGTATGGGCCGCATCATGGGCCGTAGATGGACATGGGTTCATGACTTAATAATGGATTTTCCTTTGTCTGTCATAATAAGCCCAATTACATTTGATAAAGCAGAAAAGAGAGCCCAATATAGACCCGGACAGAACATTGATAGCCCAGTTGCTCCTGTCTCTTGGGCCATTTTAATTGTCCTAAATCGGGGTCCACAACTGTCCAGTCATCAAAACATAAGAAAGGAAGGGTCAAAATCAGCCATGTCATAAAAAAATAAAAATAAAACCCTGTCGGCTACCTGTGGAATCATGACAAAACCACCAACTAACAAAAACAACGGTGCCCTGAAAAACCAACATACATTTCCTTGGCGTAGAATGTACTAGCAAGTACTAAAACCAACGTAGCCCCTTGGAATTAAAAAGAATTTTCAAAGTAGGAAACTGGACTGAAGAAACCCATGGAAGTCAGTGCCATGTCTCCGCGGCTCCATTTCATTGGCGTAGAATACTATAATAAGGGGCATGTGTGGATTAGCTGAAGCTGAGAAACAAAGAACACAGTTTCAGAGTATATCCACAAGTAAGGCAATAACACCAGAAGAGGACCAGAATGTGGAGGCGTTATCTGACAACAAGAATATCAGCAAGTGGCTACTCAACCTTAACTAGGCCTAGGACAAGTAAATGGTGGGACCACGTGTGCCCAGCCCCTAAGGATCCTATTACCAGTGTAACCGAGGCTTTTCTTGCTGACACTAGCCCCCACAAGATCAATCTCGGAGTTGTATGCCCCTCCTTCCTTTGTTTTTAACTTTATTAATGTCACATTTCGTGGACAATGCTATTTTACATTTCGTGGACAATGCTATCTTGCTAAGTCTGTGCTTTTGAGCTCTATATTGAAAAGTTTATGCTTCTTTTTTTGGGTTTGCTTGTTTGTGTTTTGCAGGGAGCTTACAGAGATGATGAAGGGAAGCCGGTTGTTCTTCAATGCGTTAGAGACGCCGAGACCAAGATTGCGGGTTCTGACTTCTTGTAAGTTATTAACCTTGTTACAGATTAATTTGGTGAAATTTGTTTGAAATTTTTCTACATCTGTTTTGATGGTCCTGTTATATGGAGTGATTGGTACGCTTCCAGTGTAGTTGAGTAGGATTTTTGAGAATTGCAGTTTCCTGGGTGTTTATGTCCTCTTCTTTATACCACATAGGATTGTTAATTTGCTTAGTATTCATTTACAAGAACTTCAGAAACAGTTGCAAATATACATGTAGCAGTTGGCGGGCAACATTTTCTTAATATATATGTCTTTGAGCTTTTTCACACACCTCCTTCTCTGCTTCCTGATAATTTGTAGCCATAACTCTTAACTTTAAAGAATCATTGGCAGGGAGTCAGTCTCTTCCGCGGTGAGTTCAAGGTTGGTCGAGGAAAGTGTCAAATTGGTCTATGGAAGGGATTCTGATGTTATAAAGGAAGAGAGGTTTGCTGGAGTCCAAGCTCTCTCAGGTACTGGTGCATGTCGTCTATTTGCTGAGTTCCAGAAGCGTTCCCATCCTGAATCCAGAATATATATGCCTGATCCTACTTGGTCCAAGTAAGTTTGCTTGGGTACACTCTCTATAATATGCAAGCCAAATTGTTTTGAAGCTTTCTATCTGACCTGAATGCTTTTATTCGGTTGCTCTTTGGTGCCTTGATTTCCACTTTCTAGCCACCATAATATATGGAGTGATGCCAAGGTTCCTGAGAGAACCTTTCACTACTACAACTCCGATTCTAAAGGATTGAACTTTGCTGCTCTTATGGATGATGTCAAGGTATTGCTATAGGAATTTGTGATTGTCTATTTCTTAAGCACGCATTGAATCATCACTCAATCGAGAACTAGCTATGCAAAAAATATGTTAGATGATGAGTGCTTAATGATTTCCACTGCCATAAACGAAGAGTTCCCTTTCAAAAATGTTTGCATTTGAGGTGAAGGAAACTTTTATGAAATGAGTCTTTTTTCGGTTTCCCATCCGGATCCGGAGCTTTGCCCCGACTAATCCGGATTTGGCTCCGGTCGCGCACCGGGTGAGTCTCTGGATGAGGATTTTCTGCATACACCAATAATATATTTGGGTACAGTGGAGATTTTGACTGGACGTATGTAGACATTCAATAATTCAGTAATATAAGTTTCTGGTCAGTAAGATGTTTTGCAAATCTCAATCACCCTCCACTACTTTAGTCCTTGCAACTACAACTATATTTCAGAAGTACTTGTTGTGTTTTGTTTGATTCAAATTTTTGGGGATTCTATCTGCAGAATGCCCCGGATGGTTCCTTTTTCTTACTCCATCCTTGTGCTCATAACCCTACTGGAGTTGACCCTAATGAAGAACAATGGAGAGAGATTTCATATCTATTCAAGGTAATGGCAACCTCCCCTGCATTTAGACGCCCTTTTCAGTTATTTGGCTTGGAATTTAAGGTTTCATTTTGATTGTGTTAGGTAAAAAATCATTTCCCCTTCTTTGACATGGCCTATCAAGGTTTTGCAAGCGGGGACCTTGACAGGGATGCCTTGTCAATCCGGATTTTCCTTGAAGATGGACATCTATTGGCTTGTGCACAGTCATTCGCAAAGAACATGGGATTATATGGTCACCGAGTTGGCTGTCTCAGGTACAGAATATTTCTGGCCTTAAGTTTGCATGTTCGCTATCTTTAGATTAGGGGATTGAATTTGAAACTGACTGATATCGGGAAGACGCTACATATTGCTGTCAAGGTGGAGGCATTAATCAAAAGTCTAGCTTCTTTTGCTGAATTGAATTGTAGTGGTCCAAGATTACAGTTAGAAGAAATTGGTTAACACAGACCTAATTTAATATAACAATTTAGAAGAAAATGATTAATGTAGCAGTAGAATTGCATGCATTTATGTGAGATGAGACTTCGATTACGAGTTTTAAGTAATATTAGACGGAAAGCAATGGTTCTAGGCAACCGTCTGCATTTGTATTCTGATTCGAGTTCTTTCTGATTTTTTTAGTATTCTCTGCAATGATAAGAAGCAAGCTATTGCGGTTAGAAGTCAGCTGCAGAATATAGCGAGGGCAATGTACAGTAGCCCTCCCGTTCATGGTATATTACTGGTGTCTACTATTTTAAGTGACCCAAACATGAAAGCGCTTTGGACCAAGGAGGTGAAGGTAATATACTCACATGACCAATAATGTCATCACATTCTTCCAGTTATTTCTTTTGTTTCTTGATCCATGGTCTTTGTGTGCATTATATAAGGCCATGGCAAATCGGATTAGAACAATAAGAACTACTCTGAAGGGAAGTCTTGAGCAATTGGGTTCTTCTCTCAATTGGGAACACATAACAAATCAGGTTGGTTGTTTAACATTAAAGTTCAGATTTCATGCTTCAGGTGTTTATGTATATTATCACAACGCATTCAAATAAATTTAGAAAAGAATTAGTTGTTCACCATTCAGCTCATGAAAGTACACATGTGCAGGCAGGGATGTTTTGTCTTTCTGGCTTGACCCCAGAACAGGTTGATCGGCTGGCAAGAGAATTCCATGTATACATGACTCTTGATGGCCGAATAAGGTAGCTTTAACTAGAAACATCTCTTATATGTCTAGTTCTAGTCCTAAACATTAAGCTTACCTTTTACTATCGCGTCTTTGTTGTGACATATGCAGCATGGCAGGTGTTACCACAGGAAATGTAAGTTATTTAGCAGATGCAGTGCATGAAGTCACAAAATTTGGACACCAAGCATAGAATGTTGTCCAAAGGCTTAACCTATTCTTACGATGTATACATCTAACAGTGAGGAATTTGAGATCAAAATTGAGGTTTTGCAGTCCTCATATAAATCGTCTGCTGTATGCAGCTTTTGTAAACTCGAACTGAAAATTAGAATCACTATATTGGCTGATGAGCTTGGAACCCTTTGTTTTTGTCCATGGCTTGAACCCACCTACAGGAATATGATTCTTTTCAATTATTGACTTGTTATTTTAAATTCGTTACAAATCTCACTTCTGATATGTGTTCTAAGAGATTTTGTCCAAAGTAGCTTGGCAATTTGTACTACTTTTTGAGTTTTTTCACGAAAAATCAAAGGACCCATTATTTCTTTATGACATCTTCTACCAAACAACTGTAAATATGGCCCACAGAAACACATGCAAATCGCAGGCTAGCCAAAATGGATTCTAAGTGGTGAAACTGCCGACAAGTTGGACAGGAAGCCAACCCTGAGCACCAAGTATTAAATTGTTGGATTTATTTTTTGTTATCTTCTCTGCGATAAGGTTCTTCAAGGTACACACACATCTTGTTGGTTTCCCAGAAAGCACGCAGCAAATCCTTTTCGTGTATGTAAATTCCTTTCTATCTTCTTATAAAAGCATAAGGCCTTTTTTCCTGGTCGGTGTAGATAATAGTATCTGCAGACTTTACGGGCCCAGGCATAAGCTGATTCGGTTTTCCATGAAACGACTGTAAACATTTAGTTTTACTTGACACAGGCATAGGCAATGTATGCATTCCTCTAATGATAATATTTGAAGATTTAAACGAAAAGTTACAGAATTACTTGATCAAAATATCTTGGAATAAACGCCAATATATCATTTAATGCGTTTGGAAAGCTGACAAAGTTTTCATTAGCCTGCAATTTTCAAGTTCAATATTTAGATCCTCTCATATCATAAGCGGCTGAATTATGATTAATGAGGCGGAGATGAGCAAGTGCACTCACACTGGCATCATTTTTTAACCAAATCACCAGTAGTAGGTGGAATGGACTTCATGTTGTTTCAACAAGAAATGACTTTAAATTGTCTAATTGAACACTAATCAATCTTATGCTACCATGTAAACTGAATCGAAGCTTTGCTCTTCCAATTTACAGGGGAGCAGGACAACGCACAGCCAGAAGATTCCTACCAAAGATCTCAAAAAAAGAATTAAAATATCTATGGGTAGGAAACTGTATCCGTCTTTTCCTCTTTACATTAAATATTCCCACAGGATGAGAAAAAGACAACCTTCTAGCAACATTTTTCAGCAATCAAGACTAGTCCTTTTATTCCTTACTATTAGGTTCCCTCCACGAAATGGCTAGTGTCCTACGGAGAGAGGGTCCCTTGATTTACAGAGTTTCGCATCCAAGTTCAATTAGGCATATTGCATTAACTTCAGTAATTTATTAGTGACGTTGTCAGTACTATTCTTAAAGAGTGTTAATTAACTCACGCCTTCACTTAGTTAGGTGAACAAAATTACTACTACTTCCTTTAATGTGTGAAGTTGGAGGTCACTTATCATCAGTCAATCGAGATTGAACAATAAAGACTGGAATTTGTTCAATTGTTACTTGTAATCACTGCAGTGTTGACGGATGCTATTCAACCCCCCCGTTGGCCCTAGCATCCATGGATTGAAGGTTTGTAGCTGAATATATTAATTAATGAAACTTAATACTTATAAAGTGGTACTCTTGAAAGCCTTCAAGGTTTGAAAGGATGTAGTTTTTGGGTTGGAGTATCGCTTAAGGCTTAAACATTTCCACATCCTATATATATATATATATATATATAAAAAAAAATGAATTCTTGTAAACATGCGATTAATTAGTATTCTTTGGGAAAATAACACTTAAATAGTGTAGTTTCGGTGCTTACATTTATCTAGTTTATTCACCAATGGAACAACAATCCAAATCATTTAACGAGTCCACAATCATACTTTTGATGACAGCGATGTTGAACACTGAAACTAACTCTAATTGTTACTAAAAGAAAAGGATGAACTATATAGTAATATTGAACTTGACTATGACTGCAAAACTTATAAAGTCGATCGAAATCTAAACACTAATAATGTTCCTTTAAGATGCAACATAATAATTAAACAATGCTTACGAGTGTGTGCATCGCCTTGCACCTTAGGATCACCAACTCTTGATAACTTTGATCTACAATCCGCTTAAACTTCTATTAAAAATCACCACATATGTTACTTATAAACTAATTTCAGAAGTGGTTCAAGTACATAATTGAGAGAAGAAAAGCAAAACAAGAGCAGAAGTAGTAGCTAGCTAGGCACACCACGCAAGGGAGCAAACTACTTATTCAGTTATTGATAATTCACATTCACCATAACTCATCCATGCAATTTGGTCGCTCATACCACTAGATCGTAGAAAAATTAAGACCAGCGAGTAGTTGAAAACAAATCAAACCAGATACATATAACAGAGAATTTGAAGACAGTACCTAGCTAGGTAGGCCAGATCCACATGGCAATAATTAATGGCCAACCACAAACTACACGGAGACTTTCATTAATTCACGACCACCAAGTTCGCCCGCTAACTCCAAAACACAAGGTCGAAGTAGGTGATCCCCCGCCGGCTGCTTCTTCATCCAACTGCCACACCCTTGAATCAAAAGACGAGCCGCGGCTGGAGAACCTGCTCCTTGCATGGCTCTTCTTGGGAGTGGTCAAAGAAGAAAGGCTCGATGAGGAATTGTTCAAGGAGGATGAAGACCAGGAAGAAGCAGATGATGGCGAATGCGAGAAAGTTGACGAGGGTGATGGAGGGAATGTGGTGTCATTGGTTCTCTTGAGACTGATTCTCGGGAAGAGCAAGTGGAGGAGGTTGGATCTTGAGTGTTTCTTGGTGGGTTTCTTGTTAGAGTTTGTGTAGTAAGATGGAGGTGGAGTGAGGGGAGGCAGAGTGCTCTCACTTAAAGGGTGTTTAGGTGTGCCAGGTTGGGATTCCCACACGAACGGAACTGCAACAGATACTCCACCATAGTACACTCGAAAAGAAGGGTTAGCCATGGAGGTCTCCTTGGACAAAAGCCTGGAGAAGAATTTGTCATCTTGCCTAATTTGCAAGGATTTCTGGGGAATTTCCAAGTCAGGACTAGTAGTACCAAACATCCTTTTTTGGCTTGATGGGATGTACTGGTTGAGTTTGGCTAAAAGTTCAGGTTGGGTGTGTGTGAAGGCGCTGAAATGGAGGAAGCACTGGTTCTTTTTCTTCTTTTGAGCTGATTGGTTTGGTACTACTAGGTGCTACTGCTCTTGAGGGGGATTATGCGTATTTAACAACTATCAATTGGTTGATGACTTGATGTTATGTAGTAACATAAAGAATATAACGAAACCAAGTAGTAGCAACTGACTTAAAAAGGATGCGCGTCAGGACGGTGACCCACTTGGGATTTAATGTCCGAAACAACACCTCTAGCATTAGATTTCATAATCTCCCAATTTTTTGACCATTTCTATATAATTATAACACATTGTTCTCACCTGCATGTGGGCGATTCTTCAGTTCACTTGACCTTCTTTCACCTGGTGATCCTCGTTGCTACCCTTGCATGAGTTAGGCCGAGTTATTTACTCTAAGTTTACTAATTATTGCCAATTTAACTTCTAATTTTCTGTGATTGTCAACAAATTTTTAATTTTCTACTGTCACTCCAAAAACTCATGATCAACACCACAGTAGCATAGTAACGTCTCCGTGGGTGGATTAGAATTTGCAAGTGAAGTTATACATATAAGTTGCATGCAATACAAGGCATAGATTTGAGAGGTTTGGGATAATACAGGTTCATATATAAACAAATTCAGAACAAACTAAGACAAAATGATTTGTGTATGTTCTAGTTTGTATTTTAAAAGAGTTATACTATAGGGATTTATTTTATTCAACAGTTATACTATGGATGGAGTTATGCGAAAGATAAAATCTGTACAGAAAAGTTATATAGACAATTTTAGCATATAAAAATGTGATATTTTATCATTTTGGAGGTAGTGGTAGATGACTATTATTATTATTATTATCAACATCATCATAGCTCAATTTTATAGTCTTTGGTTTTTAGTATTGTTTTTATTTAGAAAAGATTTTTTTTTTGTAAAACAAGTTAAAAAAATATTTGATCCAAAGCAATGTTGTTAAACCCAATCGGTTGAACCCAGATAACCAGGATCCGAAGGCCAGGCTGGGTCTTTAACCCTGGGTTCCAGTGTCTAAAACCATGGCAAGGTAATGGTGGGTTCCACAGGTTTGGTGAGCCCTACCTACCCTACTTTTCCGGGTTGAAAATCAATACCTCCACGATTTTCTCCCGGCGAGCCGAGTTTGGTAATTTGTACCCAATGCCTCTACGATTTTTTTCCTTGATCTAGACCTTGGTTGGACATTTTTAAAAGAAAATTATTTTAATTTAATTTTTTTTATTATTTTTAGTGTATTAATTGAAATACCGATTAGATCTGGTTGAAATTTGGTTGAACCTCTTGACCCGCAACTTGATCACCAAACTGGGTCAATGATCCGCAACTTGATCACCAAACTGGGTCAATGATCGGACTGGGTTTAATAAGCTTAATACAAAAGGCGCTTTGACCGACAAGGAAAAAAAAGGAGTAGAATCATTTCATTACAAAAGGAGAAGTAAAAGAAAAAAAAAAAGAGAGAGAGAGGGGCGGGGAAATCATGTGATGACATGACACCTGACACGTGCATATGTTCTACAGTAAAAAAGGGCCATTTATTACGAAATAAATAGTGAAATTACTCTTGGGCAGGAAATGACCTGGAGCAAAGTGCAAAACCTGCAGAAAAAGAAAAAAGAAGAACGCTTGAACAAACCACACATTATTGCAAACCTAATCTCCCACGGCACATGTTTCATGAAAATGTGCCAAAGGAATTGATCGAGAACCGCCATAAACGCTGTGGACCGCCTGATGCCGATCGAAGCAGACGTGACTGGCTTCCCTAGATTTATATATCTAAACACTGGTCCCCTGATCATGAGTTCATTTTATTAAATCAACTCTATGCACTAATGCTACTAAGTACTAACATACATTAAGTAGGTGGGAAGACGAGAGCTAGCTGTGTTTTGTGTTATATGCTTCTTTGTTGTGGTCCTTTTTTATTACTCGCACGATGTCTTGTCTTGTTCCTGTGTGTAAGTGTGCTTCGGTGACCCTAACGAGGGTCTTCTCTGGGAGTTGGGTCCTGAATTGCGCGCGACGTCATTATGTGGCCTTGGCCCAATTCCTTCTTTTTCTTAATAATGCAAGTATGCAACTACCCACTACTGGGTTTCTGTGTTTACTGGCCGGATTTGATTAAAATATTTAGTGTTAATCACGGCTTCTGAACTCTTTAGTTCATATATACTGGGTCAATCTTGCATGACCAATTAGAACTCCATTTCATATTCAAGTAGTAATAATATTGTTTACACCAAGTCCAAAATCGTAAAGGCCCATTTGTTTGGTCCAAGACCAATGTCCACTACAGGTCCAAGATCAGTGTCGTCCGCAGGTCCAAGATTGATGTCATCCGCAGGTCCAAGACCGATGTCATCCGCAGGTCCAGGACCGGTGTTATCCGCAGGTCCAAGACCGATGTCATCCGCAGGTCCAGGACCGATGTCATCTACAGGTCCAGGGCCGATGTCATTCATCGGGCTAGGGTCGGTGCCTTGGGTCACTCGTCTGTCATTGGACTAAAGCCCGATATCCAATACAGGACGGGGGCGCTGGATTGGGATCGATAAGTCCGATGTTTTATGCTGGACGGTCCTT
>JAKUCV010005880.1:61597-72546 GCA_028386065.3 Turnera subulata | reverse complement strand
GCTCATTTATGATTTTGGAGAAGCGGCCAAACATCTCCTCAATTCCCTCATTCTCCTTCATACGAAAGAGTTCATAATCAGAGGTGAGGGAGTCGATTTTAGCCTCCCGAACTTGATCGGTTCCTTCATAGGTAACCTCCAGCTTATCCCACATTTCTTTTGCGGTTGTGCAACAAGAGATTTTTCGATAATCGTCGGGATTGACTGCACAATAGAGCATGTTGATTGATTTGGCATTGTTTTCAACCAATACAATGTCTGCAGCGTTGTACTCCTCCTCCGTCTTTGGTACTTGGACTTCACCAACTTTCTTCATCGGAATTTTCTCTCCAATCTTCATGATTCGCCAAAGAGCATAGTTGTAGGATTGGAGGAAAATTCTCATCCTCTCCTTCCAGTAGTTGTAATTGGTGCCATCAAAGTACGGTGGACGAACGGTTGAATGTCCTTCGAAGATTCCTGCATGATTACTTGAAGAACCCATAGAAAATTTTTCTCTCAAACGGTTAAGTCTTTCAGAGAGTTAGGCTCCGCTACCAATTGTTAGAACAATAGCCCTTCGCTAGAGGGGGGTGAATAGCGATAATCGAATTAAAACGAAATAAGCAGGAATTAAAATGCGGAATTTAAAGAATGAAGGACAAGCAATTTATCCTGGTTCACACATACTCTACTAGTGTGGCTAATCCAGCCCTTCAAGTCTCACTTGAAGATTTCACTATCTACGTTAAGCTTACGGGTGCTTAACAAACCGTTACAACCTAGGAATTCTAGTCACAAGAATCCTAAACCCTGAAAGTTCAAGTCACATGAACTTCAGCTCTCTTGCTTGAAGATACCTCACTTCAAGACTTCTCACACAGGAAGATATACCCTCTCCCTATGAATCTCAGTCAAGGGAACTAACCTCCCTTAAGGTGTATGAATATACAATTCAATCACTCAAACAAAGAACTCTCTCAAAGAGTAGATATGAGTATACAAGATTAAGCTCTAAAAGGCAACTCTCAAATCCTCAATAGGATATTGGCTCAACAAAGATTTTGATGAATGTATGGAATGAATGCTTGAATGTTGAGAGTTGATTAGTTCTGAAACACAGCTAAAAATGCTCAATTTATAGCTTTGAAAAGTTATAGAGCCGTTTTAAATCCACCCAAAAACAGCCTTAAACAAAACATAGTGGGTGCTGAAAAGTTGTCTGCTACAACGACAAAACATCGATGTTTTGCCTACAAACATCGATGTTTAGCCAACAATTTTAAATTATTGTTCCAACGGCTAGTAGAACATCGATGTTTGTCTGAGCAACATCGATGTTCTCAGATACAACATCGATGTTCTAAAATACAACATCGATGTTTTTTGGCTTCGCAAAAATATGATGAAAAAGGTGTTATGCAAGAACATCGATGTTGGAAAATGAAACATCGATGTTTTTTGGCTTCGGCAAAATTCATTTTGAAATCAATTATCAGAACATCGATGTTTTCAATAGAACATCGATGTTTTTCCGCTTCTGCCAAATTTTGGAAAACCTTGAAGAAATCACAACATCGATGTTTCAAATGACAACAACGATGTTTTGACCAACGGTCACAAGAACATCGATGTTTAGGAAGCCAACATCGATGTTATTTGCCTACTGCCAAATTTTGGAAATCTTTGAAGAAATCACAACATCGATGTTTTAATTACAACATCGATGTTTTGGTGCTTCTGCCAAATTTTGAGTTTCTGAACTTTTGTGTCTTGTAGCTACAAAAACTCCTGTTGTTCGATGTTTTAAACTCAAAATACAATTGTATGACTGAAAGCATGCTATGAAATGTATGAGTGAAATTTGTTTTGTTTGAGCCAATGCCTAAGAGAAGTTGAGTATTTTACCTTGTACAAATGGGTCCTAACTTCTCTTGCTCTTCTTGCACTTCAACTCTTGATCATATCTTCTCTTGAATTCTTGATCACTTTGGTTGAGTACTTGTTTGCTTGATTTCTTTTTGCTTCATCTTGGTTATGATCTTGGTTTGTCAATTATCAAAACCTGTAATGAATGAACCATGAAGACATAGGTTCTAACAACAATCAAAGTGAATGGAAGAGCCTCCGAAGATGCTATCAAACTATGTTTTTTTCCTTTCTCACTCGAGGACAAAGCAAAGGCGTGGCTAACCGTACAACCACCTAGGACATTTGCTACATGGGCTGCCTTATCACAGGCTTTTCTGAAAAAAAATTTCCTGCCCAGCAAGGTCATGACATTAAGAAACAACATCACGGGCTTTAAACAGAAGGGTGATGAATCATTCTATGATGCATGGGAAAGGTTCAAAGATGCATTGAGAAAGTGCCTACAACATGGACTTCCTCACTGGCTGGTCGTGGAAAAATTCTACGCGGGCCTGTGCGAGTCCTTCCGTGTATATGTTGATGCTGTAACCAGAGGTGTTGCTTTAGCCAAAGATGCTGAGGATGTGTACGATCTGTTCGAGCACATCGTCAGTACCAGATTCGAATGGCCTGCCGAGGTACCGGGCAGAAAACCCACTGGGGTTTTTGAACCTGACGCGGTCAACTTATTGAACGCCAAGTTAGATGCTCTAATGAAAATGAATAGGAAGGGACATTTCCATTCCTGTGCTAGGTGTGAATGAAGTTATTCAGAATGTCCAGCTGAGCAAGGCTGTAAAGAACCATACCATGAGCAAGTTAGTTACATTAACCAGAGATTCCAGGAGGACCCCTACTCAAACACCTTCAACCCAGGTTGGAGGGACCATCCTAACTTCTCTTGGAAATCTCAGCAGCCCAACCAAAATCTAAGCGAAAGGGGGTCCCACTAGATTTCCTCCAAAGAAACCTCCTCAGGCATACCAACAGGCATATCAGCCGGCTCCTAGAGTAACTTGCAATCACTACTTAAGTCATTTATGGAAGAGCAGTGTCAAGTTGTGAAAGGGCTTTCTGACAAGAAAAATAATCTCAAGTATCAGATTGCACAAGCAGACGCTAGTTAGGAAAATCCTGGTAGACTACCAGGCAAACCGGAGGTCAACCCCAAGGCTCAATGCAATGCAATCACTCTTAGAAGTGATACCCAATATGTAGAGCGACAACCACCTCCAGCTCGGTAAAAAAAGCAGAGGATGGCCAGGCCGTGCAAGACGACAAGCCCACGGAGCATGAGCAGGTTATGTCAGCCGAAAAGGGAAAGGCAAAAAAAGATGAAGTAAAGGCCTATAGTCTGCCTATACCTTTCCCTCACATCCTTAATCCACTTGTCCATGACAAGAAGTTTGGACAATTCCTGGAGATCATGAAGAAGCTCTACATAAACATTTCGTTCATCGAGGCCGTGTCCAGATGACCACTTATGCAAAATTCATAAAGGACATCTTGTCCAATAAGAATAAACTAATTGATTATAGGACAGTGCCCTTGACGGGAGAATAATAAATATTCTTATTGGACAAGATGTTCTTTAAGAATTTTGCATAAGTGGGCATCCCGAACACGGCCTCGATAAATGAAATTTTTATGTAGAGCTTCTTCATGATCTCCAGGAATCGTCCAAAATTCTTGTCATGGACAAGTGGATTAAGCCTCTGAGGGAAAGGTATAGGCGGAATATAGGCCTTTACTTCATCTTTTTTCGCCTTCCCCTTTTCGGCTGACACAGCCTACTCATGCTCTGTAGGTTTGTCTTCTTGCACGGTTTGGCCATGCTCTACTTCTTATACCGGGGCTGGAGGTGGTTGTCGCTCTTCATACTGAGTATCACTCCTAAGAGTGATTGCATTACAATGAGCCTTGGGGTTGACCTTCGGTTTGCTCGGTAGTCTACCAGAATTTCCCTAACTTGGTGCCTGCTTGTGCAATCTGACACTTGAGATTATTTTTCTCGTCAGAAAGCCCTTTCACAACCTGACGCTGCTCTTCCATGAATGACTTGAGTAGTGACTACAAGTCATCTATAGGAGCCGGCTGATATGCCTGTTGGTATGCCTGAGGAGGTTGCTTTGAAGGAAATCCAGGGGGACCCTTCTGGTTGGATTTTGGTTGGGTTGCTAAGGCTTCCAAGAGAAGTAAGGATGGTCCCTCCAAACTGGGTTGAAGGTGTTTGAGTAAGGGTCCCTCTGAACACTCTGGTTAATGTAACTAACTTGCTCATGGTATAGTTCCTCATAACCTCCCTCAGTTGGATATTCTAAATAACTTCCTTCACACCTAGCACAGGAATGGGAATGTCCCTTCCCATTCATTTTTATTTAGAGCATCTAACTTGGCGTTCAGTAAATTGATCGCATCAAGTTCAAAAACCCCAGCGGGTTTTCTGCCTGGTACCTCGGCAGGCGATTCAAATATCTTGCTGACGATGTGCTTGAACAGATCGTACACATCCTCAGCATCTTTGACTAAAGCAACACCTCCGGCTGCAACATCAACATGTTCTTGGAGGGACTCACATAGGCCCGTGTAAAATTTTTCCATAACCAGCCAGCCAGGAAGTCCATGTTGTGGGCACTTTCTTAATGCATCTTTGAACCTTTCCTACGCATCATAGAATGATTCATCAGACTTCTGTTTGAAGTCTATGATGTTATTTCTTAATGTCATGGCCTTGTTGGGCGGGAAAAACTTTTTCAGAAAAGTCTGTGACAGAGCAGCCCATGTAGCAAATGTCCCAGGTTATGCGGTCAGCCACGCCTTTGCTTTGTCCTTGAGTGAGAAAGGAAAAAAGCGTAGTTCGATAGCATCTTCAGAGGCTCCATTCACTTTGATTGTATCACATATTTCAAGAAAATCTTGTAGATGCTGAATTGGATCTTCAATAGAGGAGCCCTCGAAGGGATTTTGTTGACCATTTTGATAAGGGCCGGCTTTAGCTCAATGTTATTTGCTTGCACAGTTGGGCTAACCACACTGGACTGTGCAAGAGTTGCATTGGGGATAGAGAAGTCCCAGACTGGTCTATGCCGAGATCCGTATTGAACTCCCTCGATCTCCTCGACAATGAGCCCGTTATGTTCTGCCATCTCTTCTTCAAACGAAGTGTCGTCCTCTGATTTTTTTCTCAAGCCTTTGCTTGCGGATACGCTTCCAAAAAGTTCTTTCGATCTCGGGATCTTGTTTTCCAGGTGGCACTCTTGAGCTCCTCGTATTCATACACCAGAGAAACCTGGAGAAAGACGAACAAACTAAACAACCGTGAAAAAGGCAAACCCTGGGGAGTAGGAGTAGAGCAGTAGTTGTTTTACGGCTTACAGTAATAGTCAAGCATCTGCATATCATCTTATATGTGCATAAATTGTTGTTTGATATAGGAGTTGATAACGGGCAGTACCCTGGGGAGCCTGAGCCGGAACACTTCGAGGACTTTCAGGAGTAGAAATCGGCTAAGGTGAGGATAAGTAAAAAAAATTATATACTGCCCGTAGTACCAAGTTGCTGTTTGTTTATTATTTGGGTTATATGCTTGAATAATTCTTTGTGGCTGTGAATAGTTGTTGTGAGATGAATTTAATTGGAATTTGTTGCCGTTGATGTTGTTGAGTTGATGCTACTGTTGATGTTATTGGTAATGGTAGAATTGTTGGTATTAGTAGAATATTTCTGTTGTTGTTGGCTGTGAAAACTGTAGAGTACCGAGGTTACTAGTTGAAATAAGCTCATATTATCCAGACGAGCGAAGAGGCTGTGAGCCTGCTCGGGATAATGAGATAACAGAGGATGAAAGGAATTAAGTAACTAGGAATAATAAAACAAGTCACAGTTAAATGTTGGAATAGCCAGATGGTAGTCTTATTTTATGGTGCTGGGGGAGAGTGTGCTTGGGGTCTGCTCCCTGTCTGTACCAATTTTTATTTTAGGCGTTGGGGGAGAGTGTGCATGGGCTCTGCTCCCTGTCTGTGCCAGTTCTACGTGGAGGTACTAGGGCAAGGTCCACGGGCTAGCTAGCTTGACTACCAGGCGACGGCCATCATTTAACTAGTGATAGGGGCCCTGATAATAAAATTGGTGTAGCGTGTCTAGAATCATAGAGTGTGTTATTTAGGGTTCATGTGAACCATAAGTTATTTGCTGTTGTTGTGACTTGGGTTATTTACGGTTGTTGTATATGTTTATTTGCTTACGGATTTTACCCGGTGAGCACTTCGGACTCACCCCTCGCCTGCGTGACCTGGTCGCGTAGTTTGATTGTGCGTAGCTTAGGTACGTTCGAGGCAAGCTGTGGCGCACCCTCTGCCAAGCCCGGATCCATCCTGCGTTGCATCATATTTATACTGTTGCCTATTGCTGTGTTGTATTAAGACTTCTGTTGCTTGCATTTTATTTCTTGGTTCGGTTGTTTGTTGTAATAATGTTCTCGTGCCAGGACAAGTATTGTTGATGTATTATGTACTTTTATTGTATCAATACTGTTGGTTGTGATATTTAGTATTGTGGTTACTGTAATAGTATGTGGTCCCACGTGTTTACTGTGTATAACGGTAAATACGAATCGGGGCGTTTCAAAGATAATTATTCTATTTAATTTATTAGATGCTTTCATCATTTTTATATTAATTTGAATTCAATAGATAGTTTCAATAAACTTCGAGCACATCCCTCATTAGTTCTCACAATTATTCTTCTTCATAATCGTTGATCTTGATTTTAATTTTTGCGATGTGTTTAAGTTCTTTTTTATAATTATGTTTTTCCAGTACTTGTGATTTTTATTACTATTATTTGTATAATCTAAAGGGATAGGAACTCTTCAGAATAAATTTTTGTATAGCAATTCTTAAATTAAATTTTCTTTAACGATATTTGTTGATGTTCATGATATTCTAAATTATATAATTTATCATATTAAATTATATATTTAATAAAAAATAATTACATTAATTTGTTGACTTCTTTTAAGAGAGTTATTATAGAAGACTTATAATTTGGTGATATTCTTGATAGTCTAAATTATATATTTAATAAAGAGGACAATTATGTTAATTTCCTCATTGTTAAGAGAATTATTATAATAGACTATATGTCATTCATTAGTATATGACGTATCACTTATTATTTATTATTATTAATATAATATTAAATAAGGATATTTTAGTATTTCAATTTGGAGAGATATGATTTTATAGATAGTATAGATATAGATGATTGATCCCCTTACCATATTGAATTGAGACGAATAGTCTCTCTGCTAGTTAGGATTAATTACATCCTCCTACTCATCTTAAATGATAAATTTTGTCCTCATGCCACATTTAATATGCGATTAGCTGACGTGGCAAATATGGACCCCACATGTCGATCAGAAAAATAATTTTGACATGTGGGGCCCACATAAGTGCTTAAACAATCCACGTCAGCTAATTACGAATTAAATCGGACTGGGGGACCAAATTTATCATTTTAGAAGAGTACGTAACCTAATTAATCATAATTAACATACAGGGACCATTCTTATCAATTCGATATAGTAAAGAGACTAAACATATATATAACCCAATTCGTTCATGATCCATACAAGTCGTTAAGAATAAGATTCCTAACCCTATCAGTCTGGTAAAAGGTAATCATGTACACCATGACCAGTGGACTTAGGATATTTTAACATCCTATGCTCTTGCCTGACACTACAAAAAAGCGCGCGAATTGCGGCGTTTTTTTTGAACAAATTGCGGCGGTTTTGACCCCCGCAATTTGATTTTTGTGCAAATTGCGGCGTTCCGCAAAACCGCCATATATAAAAGGGCCACAAGTCAAATTGCGGCGGTTTTTTAGCGACCGCTGCACCACATTTTACACTAATCAATTTGCGGCGGTCGAATTGCGGCGGTTTAAACCCCCTCAATTTGACTCATACAAACAAAAAAAAATTGGCCAAATTGCAGGGTAAAATAGCCCCCACAATTTGACCATCAATTTGCGGCACTTAAAACCCCCGCAATTTGACTCATGGAGCAGGAAAAAATTGGTAAAATTGCAGGGGTTTTTTAACCCCCACAATTTGACCAATTTTTTTTGAAACAATTATTTCCAAAAATTACATTCATATGTTAAAAAAAAAAAATACATACCAATATTAATTAACACAGAAGATGATAAAAATTAATAGAAAATGGCCAGTTTACACATGAACCAGCAACATATCGTAAATAATTACAACCATTACTAGCCTCATTAATAGAGAATGTTCATATGCTAGCCAAAGGAGGGAGACAATCATCAACATGCGTACGAAGAACAGAGAAATCTCCATGTATACTCATGTTTGAAGAGTTAAATGTCTTGCAAAATGAATGGACTCTGCTTTTCAAGTTCTGGTGGTGGAGGATCAGGACTACTAACTCCACTTTGCTGATTCATGAAGGAAAATAACAAAAAAACAGTGTAGCAAATAAATATAGAATAAAAATTTTCAGGGAAGCTTTCATTCTACTGCACAGACTTAGGAAACTTACATCTGGTTCAAGCAGTATAATTTGAGCATAAACTTCATCTGTTTCTGGTTCAGCTAGCAATCCACAAAAAATAGTAGATGAACCAAAAAAATTCAGTCATCAGAAGTAAAATACATGGATTTAATGTATGAACTAGAGTGATATATGTGCACGAAAAAGGGAAACTATCATGGCACAACTTACCCTGCCTTGAACATTAACCACTTTACAAAGAATTTGACATGGAAGATTGAAAGAGCGCATTTGTTGCTCTACTCCCTAATTCATTGAAGCTTCAAGCTGTGTAAGAAGAGAAAAAACATTCTTTTAAGTCAACCATGACTTATAGAACCACAAACAGAATATATAAAAATATCATCATATTTAACAGTTAACGGCCAAATCCAAATTACCTACTCCATCTAACCTTGTGGAAAATAATAAGCACACTCTCCTCTAGAAGTTTCCATCCAAAAGTTCCTGGAAAGCTCCAAGTTTGATTAGATCGGCAATGTTATCCTACATAATAAACAATGCAAGTTAAGGTGCTGCTAAAGAATATACTAGCTGCAATATGAATTGACCTCAAACCACAAAGAACCACAATTAACCGTAAGCCCATACCTCATTATCCACCAGGCCATAAAGAGTAAACACAACATTATGTTGCAAACATGCATTTTTCAACTTGAGAAGCTTTAGTAAAGGCACTATTACACCGTTGTATGCAATGCCAACTTGGTTATGCCTATCTTAAGCTCATCATTACATAGGATGGATGATTATATTCTCAAAGCAAATGACCAACATAGGTTCATCCTTCTGAAGGAGAGCTTGTCCAAGCAAAAGATGACTTGCTCAAAAATTATCTCACAAAATAAAATCTTTGTTGCTACAAGGGCTTCTAAACTACATAAAGCATGAAGAGACAGTAATAGAAGAAACTAGAACCTGCGCCAGTCTCCCAAGTGCAAAGGCTGCCATTTCTTTCAGATGCTCATCTGAGGAATCCAACATATCAATCAATCGCCGGATAACTCCTCTTTGAACAATATGCACCTGCAATGGACCATTATATGTAGCCTCAAAGTTATAGTTCTGAAACTAATATCTTAGAAATGCATAAGATTTTGAAATCTACCTTACAATCAGAATCAGTAGCAAATTGACCTAATAACAGAGCTGCTTCCCTCTGGCTCTCTATGCAAGAAGAACTGCCACATTCATAATTGTTAGTAGCCTCAAAAGATGCATGAGAGCGTATGAAAACTTGCAGTGAACATGAATAGGAGCAATGTCGGCCAATTGCTCATAAACACACATCGGTAACATATCAAACATTTGTTTCCCATCTTTCAATTGGCTTCAAAATTCAATTAGCTTGGCTCGTTGAGAGAATCATTTTACTAGGTAAGTAGCAGGAGTAATATAAACAAGAGCAAATTTAAGCAACTCTGTTATTAGTTGATACGGCAACAATCCTAGAACTAAGCTAGAATCACCTCCGAATCAATGTTTGTCCCCGACCCTAAATTCAATCAACCGGGATAGAACTCTTCACCCCCAAAACAGCAAGGAATTGGTAACAAAGAGTATGAAAGAATTGAAATAACGCCACAAGTAAAAACTTACTTGATAAGTTGAATTCAATCCTTGAAGTAAAAAACTAGAAGAATCACTCTCTTCAAAAGGAAAAGCATTCAGCTTCCTTATAATCACTCAAAACATCATGTATAATATCATGTATATTCTGATTTCAAACTTGGTACATGATTGGCTTTTATAGAAGCCAAAAAGCAAAGGATTGAATTTTAAATACAAGCACTAAACAAGTACTAATCATCTTTTGTTTTTTTTAATGCACACCAACCACACCAACCACACCAACAAACCAAATGATGAAAGAGCACTCAATATGGATAGTGGGTATCTCTAGCTCCTTAGTGAATTTTCCAACCTGAAAACGAACAGTAAACACCGGAAGTGAACAGTAATTTTCCGGGATGAACAGTAACTGAACAGGAAAACGGCTACTTTTGACTTGAATCTTCTAGAATGCTCACACACTTAGAGATCTCCTTAGATTTCTCTCCAAACTTGATCTTTGTGTCCTCTTTAAGTTCTTGTGAAATTACTGCTTGTACGAAAACTTGAAGTTGCGCTTTGAGCTTGTTTGCGCGTGTATAGTGAGCTGCACCATTACGTGAATAGTGAACTGAAAGTGAATAGTTCCGGACTCCTTTTAATGTGCTTACACATTTAAATGTCTCCATAAGCTCCAATTGCATCTTGAGCTTGTTAGCACGCGTTTGTGTAATCGGCCCCAATGGCATCCGCAACTCGCCTTTAACATTGACGTCTTCTCCTTGGTGTTTAGTTCCTTGATTTGCATCATTCCCTCCTTCCTCAAAAAGATTCGTCCTCGAATCAAAACCTACAAAATCAAAAGGAGTTACATTAGGAACGATGATTGCCATACTAACTCCATACTTACCTAGTGAATCCACC